>CM062818.1:637234263-637538785 GCA_031772625.1 Pinus tabuliformis | reverse complement strand
TTTTTTTAGGGGCGAGGGAAGTGCATTCCTGAAGAAGTAACATTTATATATATAGGCGGAAGCGAGCAGATACAGCAGCTTCCAGCGAATATACATTCTCATCATTCGCGCAGCGCCACAAACTGGAAATCGATCGCTGGTGGGATGCCTGAAAGCCTACTGACCCAACCATTGACCGGTGCACTCGTGTGAATAAGAATAAGAACATTTCTAAAATCCTGTAATCTGTATTCTAAAAATACTAACACTCAAACGAACAAAATCAATAATTCATTTTAATATCCATTCCGCATTTTACACTTTTCAAGAATTTGAATGTGGCCCCAAAATAACTCTTGACTTAAAACTAAACACCCTGAACCAGAGAAATAAATTATTTAAACATCCATTTGGCATTTTGCGCCTATTGAAGATTTTGTTGAACTATATATGAAATGATACGACGCAATTTGAAATGATCTTGTTTTAAACATCCATTTGACATTTTGCACCTATTAAAGATTTTGTTGAACTATAATATGAAATGATACGACGCAATTGAAATGATCTTGTTTATAGTTTAATTAGCTGGAGGTACCACATTTTTTTTTTTAATTTCAGTTTTAACGGGAGATTGACTTCTTATCATAAAATAAAAGAATATATAAATATTATAATAAAATTTTTGATATATTTAATTTTTATTATATATAGTTTTTAAATTATATTAATTATAAATATATATTTTTTTTTAACTTGCTAAACATTAAGAGAAATTAAATATTTTGGATGTAAATTTTTCTAATACTTAAATATTTTATATGGTGAGTATGTTAGTTTTGAGATGTTTTAACTATAAGAATTTTTTTGGCTCTACCACTAACATATTGAATTATTTTTGGGTCTTTCTTTCTCTCTCTATGTGCGTATGTGTGTATAATCATTTCAAACCTCGCTTGTTTAATTCCTGGGTTTTATGCACTCTAGGTGTGTCCCACATGATTCCCGGAATCATTATGTTCTCTTGGAAATGGGTTTAACAAACTCACATCCCCACACCAAGAACTAGCACTACCTTTCATAGTCTTAGCAATTGTCCGTAGGAATTTTCTCTACAAACTATAACTGGTTGTAGGTCCACCCTTTCATTTACCTCTTACAACCTCCTTTTCCACTCTCAATCTATTCTATTATCCATTTTATCATCAGTGCTCTCTGATCTACAATGTCCCCCATAAGAATTATTTCCAATATGCTCAACATAATTTCCACGCTCCCCTCAGGTGCAATGTCGCTGACCTCCTCATTTTGGCACCATTTCCTCTTATGCATGGTTGAACTCATACATTCTAGTTGCAGGCTAAAGCACTTGCCAAGGACATCTCTTATGACCCCAAAGTCCCCCATCTGCACTCTTTCCTGCATGAATGATTTATGCTATAACCCCCTCTCACACTTGATGTCACTAACTTTCTCCATATTATAATGTTTCATCTGGCCCAAGGTTTGATTAATTATGTTGATGTTAGGTTTTTCCATTTGCTGAGGGCATGTTTTTCCATATTATAGTAGAAGATTATCCAAACAAAGCTACTTAGGAAGAATTCAGGGCCATTTTGTATCTAGATGAGTCAAACTTCTCCCACTGCTTTGGGAGGAAAAGGGGTACCTCATGACCCATGGAGATGGATGAAGTAGAGGAGCCTAACTCCAAGAGAGCCAGGATCAGAAAGGTGGCAAGTGATGCTGATGATGAGGATGATAATAAGACAATATCTCAAGCTCTAATACTATACAACAACTAGCTAGAAACCTCATCAAAACAAGCCTCCACTATGGAACACTTGTCTTCAACCATGTCAGGATTTGAAGCCACAAAGTTAGGCGAGGTGTTCAAGCTTGGACACATGTGAGTAGTGGAGCAATTCAAACAATTGGCCAAACAACAAAGGAAAGAAAGGAAGAGGGATATAAGAATTGTAGAAAACCAACCACTCCCTAGCAGGTGATGTTGATGATGAGGATGATAATAAGACAATGTCTCAAGCTCTAATACTATACAACAACTAGCTAGAAACCTCATCAAAGCAAGCCTTCACTATGGAACACTTTTCTTTAACCATGTCACGATCTTGAGCCACAAGGTCAGGTGAAGTGTTCAAGCTTGGACACGTGTGAGTAGTGGAGCGATTCCAACAATTGGCCAAACAACAAAGGAAAGAAAGGAAGAGGGATATAAGAATTGTAGAAAGCCAACCACTCCCTTCCATGCAAGTCAAAATTTCATTAGACTCTAGAAAGGGGATCTTCAAGTTGGTTGTATTGTAGTCCAAGGTGGAGACATCTAGATCCAAGCCAAACTGTCAAGTGCATAATTCATCCTTGCTCGCAGACAACATTCCATATACTGATATTATGGAAATGAACATGTAAGTGACCCATATGATGCATATACAAATGCATCAATCAAATGCCACAACCAAGAAACTGAAAAAATGGTACAATAAGGCTAGTGCTTAGTTGAAGTGTGATAAGATGGTTTTCAGGAGCCGAAAGATGAAATCAAAATCCTATAAGATAAAATCATACACCTAGCCATTTTCCCTATGGATTTTAAACAATATAAGTTTGTGTTGGAGGATAAAGACAAGGAGATAACCTCAATGAAAAATAAGCTCAAAATTCTAGATGCACATCTTGTGCAAATAGATGAGTTGGTAGCAGTAGAAAAAAAGAGTCAGGATCTTAAGACTAAGATTCATACACCATTGTGCTAAAGAATAAGGAATACAAGGACACGATTGTGTTATTGGAGGCACAGTTCCAAGGAATGAAAGAGAAAATTGATGAGACACTTCAATGTCAATAGAACCTTGTTGTTTTAATTGAATAGGTTGAATCATTGCTGATATTGGAAGATGTCAAGAAGTTGTAATATCTACTCCCAAATCGAAAGCAAGAGTTGAAGACAAAGAAAGAAGAGCTCAAGAAAACCAAGATGGAGATGTACTGGACATACGATCACAATGAGAAAATTGAGGTTGAATTGGAAAACTTAAGGAGAAAGCACCCTAGTAAGTCCTGTTTTAAAGCTGAAAAGAGAATGATATGGGATAAGATCATGAAGGTAGTGGATAAGCATTTAGATCACTTGGAGTTAATTCAAGGGAATATAGAAGTTGTCATAATGGTCCACAAGGAAATGAATTCAATTAAGAAAGTTAGAGGTGACTTACCTACCAAGGCCAGATTGATCATAAATTTCATTAACCATATGCCCAAGGAAGAAGTGGTCAAGGCAAATATTGACAAATCAAAGTGGGTTGTGAGAGCCAACTAGATGAAGAGAAAGAAAAATTTGGTAACATTGGTAGAAAAAAAAGCAGAGATACTATCATATGAAGTATACGGATTTAAAGAAAGATGTGAAGTATTGTACAAGAGGAAATTCCCACATTATTTGATGGGAATGGGGATTTATATTCCAAGGAATTTCTCATGAAAAAATTCAATGACATTAAGGAAAACCAAAAAGGCTTCGGAGAGGAGGATCGTCCACTATAAGGAAAGGATATTGCAAATTTATATGAAGACTACTTTGAATTTGTATCCTTGTTAAAGAGAATCTTCAAAGAGTAAGGGAAGGTTGACTATGAAATGGTCACAACTTTGGAAGGGACAATTTTGGATGTGTAGCTGTGTGACGTCCCCTTGGGCAAAGAGTGGAGAGGTATGATGGATTTGTACAAAGTTTTCATTTAAGGGGGCTATGCATCAGTGTTACATGTGTCATCAGTAGAGGCGGGTTCAAGTTCCAGGCTTCCACACAAACAACAAGCACGACCTCAACCATCGACACCTACATCAACACAATGAAGGACAACACCATCTGCTACCTAGCTCAGGTAGCATACAACCTAGCCAGTTCCTAGGCATGGGAGAGAAGAGGACTAATCATACATTCAAGAGAGAGAAGGATAATCCATTACAACCAAATCAAGTGGGACCCACCCTACAAATGACAATTTTTTCTGGAAACTTCTAGAGGAAGTTAGTTACAAGACAACTATCATTTTGTAAAAAATCCTAGTGGTTTTTCAATACCACTAGTGGTTTAGGTCTAGTACGTTGAGTTTTGAGAGCTTATATAATCCTCATTTTGATGTAATTAGATAGAAATTGGCTGGTGTAGGGGAAACTCTATCAATTTTTTATAAAATTTATTGGGACTTTTGAAGTTGTCTAAGGAGGAATTCTAAAGTGTGCTTTGGGTGTCAATTCTTATGCTTCATGTAATTCTAAGAACCCATCTTTGTATTTTGATTTTTGCACCATAATGATACAATTGCAAGGATTTTTCATGTCAAATTATGTTGTAAACATAGCTTAGTATGAAATTGAAATGGGATTTTTAATTAAAGGAAATCCTCAATCAATATGTTTGTCTCCTTTAATTTTGTATAATTTATCAATATTGTTGAAGAGTATCTTGGTTATTTTGATGATTTTTTACACGGGTTTTAAATGAATTTGCAAAATTCAAAATAATATGTTGTCTTGCAGTTGAATTCTTAATTGCTCAGTTTCTCATCTAATTTTAATAGGCTAAAATGAATTCTTGATTGTTCATTTGAGTTTGCCAAGATCTATTTTCCATTTTCCTCCTTTTTGTTTCTTCATGTCAAACCCAAAGAAAATGGATACTCTAACTAAAAACTAGTGGAAATCCTACCCAACAAAACTATTTTAAATTGTTGACACTTTCTGTTACCTAGATTCTTAAGAGAAATTCAAAATTTAGAAACAAAAATTGAAAAATTAATTTAGATAGAAATTTCTCATGGTCATTTGCACTTTCTTGTGAAGATTCATGGTGAATTTTAGAATGTATGAGATGTTAGTATTTTAAAATGTGCAACAAATATCAACTAAATTAACATTATTTTTCAATATATTATGACAGAAACAAAAGTATACTAACAAAGTTCAAGAATTTGATTTAGATGGTTGAAATAGTTCTTGTATTTTTTTTTTTTTTTGTGACAAACTTTTATGAGGAAAAATAGAGTACATGAAACATAATTATGAAATGAACATAGAGAATATTAAAAAAAATTAAGGAAGAATTCACACAATCATTTAACAGGAAAATAATCATAGTAAACAAGCATTAACATCTAATTTAGTTTGCTACAATTTCTTCATCATTTTTATTTTCATTTTGAAGCTTGACTGCAATAGCGAACACACATGAACATTCAAACCTAATCAATTTAGAGATATACTCAAAAATACTAAACAAACATAATGACTTCATAAACAAAAATTCTAAAGAAAACCAAAATCAATAACAACCAATCAGATCAAACTTAGATGTTCACAGGCTTTGCACTATAACATGACATATTGTGACTTTGGGGCTGCAACATAGTCCAAAAATAATGAAGGCACATAAATAATGTCATGGAGTGTCACATTATCCACATCAATAGATCCATTCCCATAAACCTCAATAACAATATTAGCCCCCATCAAGATAGTTGGCATAGTACAATTCATCAAATATGAAAAATCACATTCAAATGAAGACATGTTGATGAGGGCGAGATTCTGGGGTGAATCAAAATCCCATTTCCCTAATAAAATCGTTCTTCAGGCTTTCAAAAAGTTCCCATTGTTCTTCACCTACACACAAACTTTCTTCTCAAGGTTCTTTGTTGCTGTTATCGGAACTACTTGTTCGGCTCATTCTCGGTCCACACACGCTTCCACTGTGGATTCTTGCTCTGCTGTGGATTCTTGCTCCACCCTGACCAGCCAAACCTCGGCCACACCATTGGCGCATCAACCTCTGGACCTTCGTCATCCTCTTCTCCCATCGTGACTGCAACCTCTTCAACATCACTCTCCCAATCATCATCCCCTTTCTGGTATTTTCCCTTACCTTATTACATAGCAAACTAATGTCCACTGCTTGCTTCAACATAGTCAGCAACGCTGGTCATTTTCCATAATCCCATCCATGCCTCCCATCGAGCTTGCTGGTATTCGTTGCTAGAGAAAATGCTCATCCTGAAGAATAACTCTAGTCACTCATGCTCTCATTTGTGTGGTCTTATGGAGATTGAAACCAAGTAACGTCCCCTCTATTGTTGCAAAAATATTCCAATTCCGATTCGAATTCCTTCGTCACCAACAGCGGGCCATCTATAGCTTCGAGGGCGAGGAGTGCCTTTGAGGTTGAAGGCCTCGACACAACTCTCAGGTGGGTGCATTGCAAGGCCAACAATAAAACTTTATTTATGGTTTTCTTGTATTCTTTGGCTTTCACTAAACCAAGTATGTCCTGGCATCCATCTCCTCTTCCATAAATGTGTCTGATCTTCTTAGGATCTCCAATCGTCGTATTTCGAATGAACCTTCTCTGGATAATTCACTGCTTACTTCCTCTGGACATGGGCAAAACATGGGCATGTTGAATGAGTCCAGAGTTTCCTCTTTGATCACCCAACCAGAAAAATCGATTCTTTGACTTGTTCGTCCCCCTGTCCACGCTATATAAGAAATGAATGTTTCGAGGGCACGAGTCAGGGAAGCCTTGGCCCCTACCCGTCCTCATCTTCTGGCGCAACTCCGCTCCCTTCCACGCGCACCTCGGCATATGCGAAACTGGGCATATACGGAAGATGTGCGCATATACGGAAACTGGGCATATACGGAAGATGTGGGCATATATGGAAACTGGGCATATACGGAAGATGTGTACATATACGGAAACTGGGCATATACGGAAGATGTGCGCATATACGGAAATTGGGCATATACGGAAGATGTGCGCATATACGAAAATTGAGCGTATATGGAAGATGTGTGCATATACGGAAACTGGGCGTATACGGAAACTGGGCATATAAGGAAGATGTGCGCATATACGGAAACTGGGCATATACGGAAGATGTGTGCATATACGGAAGATGTGTGCATATATGGAAACTGGGCATATACGGAAGATGTGCGCATATACGGAAACTGGGCATATACGGAAGATGTGCGCATATACGGAAACTGGGCATATACAGAAGATGTGCGCATATACGAAAACTGGGCATATACGGAAACTTGGCATATACGGAAGATGTGGGCATATACGGAAGATGTGCGCATATACGGAAACTGGGCATATACGGAAGATGTGTGCATATACGAAAACTGGGCATATACGGAAGATGTGCGCATATACGGAAACTGGGCATATACGGAAGATGTGCGCATATACATTTACAACCTTTGCAAGGTGGGATCCTCCTACAAATTTGTAACCACTTCAAGCGCCTGCTCGAAGAGCACTGTGCACTCCTTCACTATGCTATGTACAATGGCTACTGAATCTCTGACAGCGGCCTCGCGCTGCTCTTTTACCTCTAGCATAGTTGAGGGCTGGTCCCTAAATGCAAGTTCTGTGATATTAAGGTTTAGTTCCAACTGAACATTGGCCAGCTCTGATCTCACTTTGCGCACTCTGATAGCGAGCTTCTGAATTGGTTTGTCCACTAGCGCATCTTCAGGAATATCCATCTCGGTGACAGACCTGCATTCCTCTGCCACTACCTTGGTAGTGTGCTTATTCTTCGTGATCATAGGCTTAAAGAGCTCGATGGCAGAAGTCTTCTTGGTAAACATTTTGGCATTGTTCACCTTTTGCTCACTGATGACGTTTAATGCTTGCTATTCCCAAGCTCGAAGTTCTTTCCTCCCAGTCAGAGGACAGTGGTACACAGAGATATGAAGTTTGATGAGCAGAAAGCCATGCGAGTATCCCTTGAAAGGGAGCTCAAGTTGCATGCAAAGGAGGAACTTTTAGTTCCTAAGGAGGAGGAGCCTCAGACTGATGCGAAGCAGCCACATGCAAAGGATCCAGGAGTGGAGACATCCACTCATGCAGAGTCTTCGAGAGATGGGCGGAAACGCTCAAGGGAAGCTGACAGATTGATGCTGGATGTGAGAGAGAATGTGGGACAACCATCTTCTCAGCGCAGACAGAGGAGGTCACCTGAGCAGTACACTGGTTACATGGCCCTAGTTGGGGAGTGTGTAGATACCGAACCATTATCCTTCGAGGAAGCAGTGTCGCAACCAGTCTGGGTTGATGCTATGGTGGAGGAGTACGACTCCATCTTTCGGAATAGTATTTGGGATGTTGTCCCAAGACTAGAGGACAAGTCAGTGGTGAGTTCCCAATGGCTTTACAAGGTAAAGCAAGTAGCTGATAGGAGTTGATCAAGTCTTTCAAGGAGGACCTTCTTCCGTATATGCCCAGTTTCCGTATATGCGCACATCTTCCGTATATGCCCAGTTTCCGTATATGCACACATCTTCCGTATATGCCCAGTTTCCGTATATGCGCACATCTTCCGTATATGCCCACATCTTCCGTATATGCCCATTTTCCGTATATGCCCAATTTCCGTATATGCGCACATCTTCCGTGCCAGTTTCCGTATATGCGCACATCTTCCGTATATGTGCACATATTCCGTATATGCCCAGTTTTCGTATATGCTCACATCTTCCGTATATGCCCAGTTTCCGTATATGCCCAGTTTTCGTATATGCCCAGATCTTCCATATATGCCCAGTTTCCGTATATGCGCACATCTTCCGTATATGCCCAGTTTCCATATATGCGGACATCTTCCGTATATGCCCAGTTTCCGTATATGCGGACATCTTCCGTATATGCGCACATCTTCCGTATATGCCCAGTTTCCGTATATGCGCACATCTTCCGTATATGCGCACATCTTCTGTATATGCCCAGTTTCCGTATATGCGCACATCTCCGTATATGCCCAGTTTCCGTATATGCACCCAGTTTCCGTATATGCACACATCTTCCGTATATGCCCAGTTTCCGTATATGCACACATCTTCCGTATATGCCCAGTTTCCGTATATGCGCACATCTTCCGTATATGCCAAGTTTCCGTATATGCACACATCTTCCGTATATGCCCAGTTTCCGTATATGCGCACATCTTCCGTATATGCCCAGTTTCCGTATATGCACACATCTTCCGTATATGCCCAGTTTCTGTATATGCACACATCTTCCGTATATGCCCAGTTTCCGTATATGCGCACATCTTTCATATATGCCCAGTTTCCGTATATGCACACATCTTCCGTATATGCCCAGTTTCCGTATATGCGCACATCTTCCGTATATGCCCAGTTTCCGTATATGCCCAGTTTTCGTATATGCACACACCTTCCGTATATGCCCAGTTTCCGTATATGCACACATCTTCCGTATATGCCCAATTTCCGTATATGCGCACATCTTTCGTATATGCCCACATCTTCCGTATATACCCAGTTTCCGTATATGCTCAGTTTCCGTATATTTGCACATCTTCCGTATATGCCCAGTTTCCGTATATGCTCACATCTTCCGTATATGCCCAGTTTCCGTATATGCACACATCTTCCGTATATGCCCAGTTTCCGTATATGCACACATCTTCCGTATATACCTAGTTTCTGTATATGCCCAGTTTCCGTATATGCCCAGATCTTCCGTATATGCCCAGTTTCCGTATATGCGCACATCTTCCGTATATGCCCAGTTTCCATATATGCGGACATCTTCCGTATATGCCCAGTTTCCGTATATGCACACATCTTCCGTATATGCTCAGTTTCCGTATATGCCCAGTATCCGTATATGCACACACCTTCCGTATATGCCCAGTTTCCGTATATGCACACATCTTCCGTATATGCACACATCTTCCGTATATGCGCGAGGCCGCTTTCAGAGATTCAGTAGCCATTGTACATAGCATAGTGAAGGAGTGCACAGTGCTCTTCGAGCAGGCGCTTGAAGTGGTTACAAATTTGTAGGAGGATCCCACATTGCAAAGGTTGTAAATGTATATGCGCACATCTTCCGTATATGCCCAATTTCCGTATATGCGCACATCTTCCGTATATGCCCAGTTTCCGTATATGCACACATCTTCCGTATATGCCCACATCTTCCGTATATGCCCAGTTTCCGTATATGCCCAGTTTTCGTATATGCGCACATCTTCCGTATATGCCCAGTTTCCGTATATGCGCACATCTTCCGTATATGCCCAGTTTCCGTATATGCTCACATCTTCCGTATATGCCCAGTTTCTGTATATGCACACATCTTCCGTATATGCCCAGTTTCCGTATATGCGCACATCTTCCGTATATGCCCAGTTTCCGTATACGCCCAGTTTCCGTATATGCACACATCTTCCGTATACGCTCAGTTTCCGTATATGCACACATCTTCCGTATATGCGCACATCTTCCGTATATGCCCAGTTTCCGTATATGCGCACATCTTCCGTATATGCCCAGTTTCCGTATATGCACACATCTTCCGTATATGCCCAGTTTCCATATATGCCCACATCTTCCGTATATGCGCACATCTTCCGTATATGCCCAGTTTCGCATATGCCGAGGTGCGCGTGGAAGGGAGCGGAGTTGCGCCAGAAGATGAGGACGGGTAGGGGCCAAGGCTTCCCTGACTCGTGCCCTCGAAACATTCATTTCTTATATAGCGTGGACAGGGGGACGAACAAGTCAAAGAATCGATTTTTCTGGTTGGGTGATCAAAGAGGAAACTCTGGACTCATTCAACATGCCCATGTTTTGCCCATGTCCAGAGGAAGTAAGCAGTGAATTATCCAGAGAAGGTTCATTCGAAATACGACGATTGGAGATCCTAAGAAGATCAGACACATTTATGGAAGAGGAGATGGATGCCAGGACAGACTTGGTTTAGTGAAAGCCAAAGAATACAAGAAAACCATAAATAAAGTTTTATTGTTGGCCTTGAAATGCACCCACCTGAGAGTTGTGTCGAGGCCTTCAACCTCAAAGGCACTCCTCGCCATCGAAGCTATAGATGGCCCGCTGTTGGTGACGAAGGAATTCGAATCGGAACTGGAATATTTTTGCAACAATAGAGGGGACGTTACTTGGTTTCAATCTCCATAAGACCACACAAATGAGAGCATGAGTGACTAGAGTTATTCTTCAGGATGAGCATTTTCTCTAGCAACGAATACCAGCAAGCTCGATGGGAGGCATGGATGGGATTATGGAAAATGACCAAGATACTCTTCAACAATATTGATAAATTATACAAAATTAAAGGAGACAAACATATTGATTGAGGATTTCCTTTAATTAAAAATCCCATTTCAATTTCATACTAAGCTATGTTTACAACATAATTTGACATGAAAAATCCTTGCAATTGTATCATTATGGTGCAAAAATCAAAATACAAAGATGGGTTCTTAGAATTACATGAAGCATAAGAATTGACACCCAAAGCACACTTTAGAATTCCTCCTTAGACAACTTCAAAAGTCCCCAAAACAACTGAGTTGAACATGTCGACTGCTCCTAGATGTGATGTGAGATGTCAAAGCTACAGGGTTGGTGCAATCAATGAGCTCTGCAATGTCTGATTGGTGAGTTTTGATAACATCGAGGTTGTGACGCGCATGCCACAAATCTAGGGGAAGTGACACTTGGAAGGAGGTTTCTGAATTGTTCCTTGCATGTAAGCTCCAACTGCTAAACATAGATCCCTAAAACAAGCGATACCTTTGCATGTTGCCGTGAGAGAAGCAACCTATGCATGCAAGTCTATTTTGCTCGGTCCCAGAGGGATCTAGTCAACTCAGTCGCACATGCAAGCGACTGCTCGACTGCTGGAGAAAAATGTGCATTTCTGACTGTAAGCTGGGTTGACTGCCCAAGGGGATTCACAATTTCTGGGTAGAGCAACTGACTGTTGCCCAGATTTGCACAAATCTTGGGCTGAACAGGTTATTGATGGAAATAATTGTGCAAATCCTGCTGGGAGGATTGGCTGGCAGGATTGTGCAATCCTGGAGCCTAGTAGGTTGTCAAAGGGAATTGCGCAATCCTGGAGCCTAGTAGGCTGTCAAAGGGAATTACGCAATTCCTGGAGGCAAGGCTAGTTTCCCTCAGGAAATGCACAAATTTCACTTGGAAGCTGCTCAACCTGCAACTAGACCAAGTCCAGGTGAGCAACCTATGAAGGGAAAAGATCAAATTGTGATCGACAGGCTACCTTTGAGCAAGAAAGACACTGAAGCTTGAGGAATTGACGAAGTAAGGCAAGTTGTTATGAATGTTGGTAGGGAGGCTCCAAAATAGGCTAAGGAAAAATTTGGAGCATGGTTGTAGCAGATACAACACTTGGCGACACATTGGTAGAACTCTAGCTCTCTGAACGGACCTTGTTCATGAAAAGAAAGTCTAACACCTACAAAAGTATTTTTTATCTCTCATCTTGTCTTGGCTTAACACTAGCTTGATTGTAAGATTTAGCATCTGCCAGACTCTTGTTGATTGACACACATTCCAAGCCAAGTTTAAAACAATTTTTTCGATTGTGGTTGAGGGTATATAAGTGCACAAGCAGTGTATTCGTTAGAGTCTAAGTTTCATCTCTGATGTTGCTCCACTGCTAGTAGGCCTGGACAGTACCCCGGTGGAGTCACATAGGAACAAAAGCATGGCTTCGCTGCTAGCGATCTTGGTCAGTACCTCGACGGAGTTATTTGCATCACCTTCCTACATAGGAAGCCTTTCTCTTCTTTCACCTTATTCATTTTTCATTTGAATTTTTTGACTTTTCATTTTTTTCATTTTTCACTATGCATAACACTTATTTATTTCAGAGGTGGAAGAGGGATCTTGACTTATTGAGAGCAGAAGAGGTTGTTCCAACAAAGAAGTAGTTTATTGTATATTTAATGTTCTTGTTAAGGTTTTCCCCCTCACCTTACTCAACTTGACTGAGCTGACAGGGGTTAACCCAAAAATAACCAACTAGAGCAGGTGACACTAGTTAGCGTGCAAGTGTTGTGTTTTCACCAAGGTTCACTTCGAACAGTACGTATTTTCCTTCGATGTATCATGGAATAAAAGTAACAAGCTCATCGTAGAGAGGCAAGATGACAAATAACCAAGTACTGATAGTTGTACAAGCCCTTTGTACTTCACCCACCTCGTTTCAAGAGTCATACATGGTTTCATGCCAACTAACCTACGAATGAAACAAGAAAATGAACTAATCAATCAACAAAGAAAAACAAGAGAAGAAAAATGAAAGCGAAGCAAGTAAACAAATGAGCAAACAAATAAACAAGCAAACAAAGAATGTAAGCAAACAATCATGCAAGAAAACAACTAAAATCAAACACTATTCCTACTCCTACACTAACAGTGCATGGGCCTGACATAACAATTAGCTCGGGCTGAAGTGCCTTGACAGTCTTGGGTGTCTCATCTTCATCATTAGGTGATAATCATAAATCGGTGGCTTTGAAAGATCAATTGCAATAGATTCGTGATCATGATCAAAATTAGAAGCAAATGGATCACGACCGCCATGATTAGAAAAATAAATGAATTCTTTGGCATCCTCATGATCATATAAATCAAATAGAGGGGCAGATGAAAATAAAACGAACTCATCCTTTGTGTTTCCGGAAAAGACAGATGAAGGATCAAGTGGATCTTCAATGAATAAATTAACCTCTTCATCGTTGAATGATGGACTAGCATCTAGTGAGTCCTGCAAGTGATCAAAAATGGAGACACACATAGAAAATCATGGATGGCAAGTTCACCAAATAAGCTAGGAAGGAATGGAGGGGGCTCGGACAAAAGGGAGTCATCATTCGCCAAGTGTTGATGTTCAAGCTCCCACTTATACTCTTCATGAATGACGGTGCATGTTGGTTGTGCGACACCAACTCCATCAGTGGGTTGTTCCTCGTTCACAACAAGTGAAGAGTCTAGAATGGATGAACACAAGATAGCTTCATCCGAAGGAATACCTGAGTGCAAAGACGTAGGTTGAAGAAAATAATGCATATGGGAACTCAAAGGACTCACAACCAACTCTGTGCGAAAATTGAGCGGAGTGATGTTGGGAGGGTGTGAAGAATGAACAAATGTGCGAAAATGATCCTCAACATCACTGGGTGATGGTGGAACTATTGAATGAAAGGGAGGCGGACAGTCCATTGAGACAGTTCCTTCTCCCAAATGGGATTGCATAGTTCCATCAAAGAAGAAGGTTAAGCGAGGCTTGACATCAAGCTTTCTATTGGGATAGGCAAATTTCTTAAGAAAATACTTGAACTGGTCCTAGAGATAAGAAAAATTCATCTGGCTTCTCGGAGCTTGAAACTGCAAGTCACGAAAGCACTACCAAAAATCAATAACAGATTCATACAAAGCCCTCCGTTATTGTAATAGTTTCTGGTCATGATGTTCTGGATCAAAATGATGGAATGTGTCTTCAATAAGATCACAAAAGTTCTCACATGAGTGCACGGTGTAAGCCAGTAGGCTGAGCACCCAACGAAATGGAGATTCGCGAAGCGTGAATGCAAGTAGTAGACCAGCCTGATCGTCAGTAAATTCATCTTCCTCATAAATCATGGAAAGAAAGCTATGTAAGTGCTCAGGCCAAGCCACTTCGCCTTCACCATCATATGTGTGAGTGGAAAAGATATTGAAAAGCTTCCCCGAGATGGAGACATCTTCATGATTCAAAAAACACCTCGGGGGAAGAAGAATGCAAGACTCCATGAAAGATATGCAAAGGTTCAAAACTGGATGAGAGGACACTGCTTGTCATCAGGCCCTCCTTCTAGTGCTAGAAATGTTGACGGTGCTGGACCCACCAACATGTCAAGGGGATCTCCCGGTAAGAAGTCCCAATTAGACCTCAAACCATTTGGTGTAGGAGTCCCAGCAGTGGGTCGTAAGGTAATGCCTTGACCGCGATGTCGCACAGAGGAAAGTAAGATAACTCTGTCAGTAACAAGGGTGTGACTGATGCAGTGAGTCAAGGAATGAGTATGAGAGGTTAATCTCAATCATGCATTAATCTATACTTTAACACATTAATACATAACTATATATAAATATACTTATACATAGAAATAACTATACATAAAATAATTATACATAGACATAACTATACAGTAACGTATATATATTTATGAATTTATAGGCATTAGTTAATTTATCAACATTAGCTAGTTTATCAACATTAGCAGACATTTATGCAATCATTAGTAAACAAAGAGTTGAAATTAGAATGTGAAAAAAATTTGTCATCATAGAGTGATGAACAAAAAATGGTGTCACATTATGATGTTGCAGTGTGGTGAATAAAAAATGATTTCACAATGTGAAGAATAACAAACAATGTTGCAATGTGAGGAACAAACAAGTGGTTTATGATCTCTGGTGTGTGTGTGCATGTGTATGGATGAGTTTCTACATGGTTGATTGGTGCAAGTACTAGGCTTATGCTAGTGAGATGATACTTGACTTTTGCATTGGTTGCAAACCTTGACTTGGTGGTTGTATATGTTAGTGCAGGTTTTTGGCTCGTGTGTAGATGCCTTGGCAGTATGTGGAGCTGCTACACCTTGTTGATAGTATTGGAGACTTTCAAGTCATGTTTATGGTACTATGTGTGTGTATTGATGGTTCTCAGCTAGTATGATCAGTTGCATGGTATTACAAGGTCTACCTTTGATGGTTGCAGATGTTAGACTAGATGTGGTGAAGTTTAATGGCTTGAGTGTTGAACCAGTTGATGGATGGCATCTAATTCAACCTAGTTTGACTTGTGATGTTGATGGAGTTGTTACAGTGGATTGCTTAAGTGTTGTAGAGGCTATAGTGGCTTCCTGAGGATGTTTTGATGATGATCAACTAGTGGAGCAAGTTTGGGAAGAATTTGAGCAAATGAAAAGTGATTTTAGTCATCCTCTGCCATAATCACTTACATGACAGTGTTGTGGAAGTGACTGAAAGCTCAAGTCATTGGCAGGAAGGCTTATGGGAGCGACTAAAAGCTCTATTCGCTGGTAAGAAGGCCTATGGGAGTGACTGAGGATTTCCAGTTTCATGAAACCTGAGTTGTGGGTGCGGCCATGGTTTTTCACTAAAATTTCGTCGTATTGCTCGTGCTCATAAGATGTTTATTTGTTTTTCTAGCTTGTCTTGTTTGGGAATCATCATGTAAAGGTTGGAAAAAGGTTATTGTGCTTCTAGAAGATGGATATTCATTAGTAAATGAAGTTGGTGGCTTGATTGAGTCATGAATCAATGAACCAAACCACTTCCAGAGTATGAACATAGGTCCACTACAAAATTGGAATTAATTGTTTTATCATTACAAAAGATTACAAATAGATGGAGATCATGAGACTATTTGGTTGGTTCACTTAGGAAGTAAGTGGGATGATGGTGTGACCTTGGAGAGTGTGAGTGAGTGAAGAGTGGTGTGTGCAAACTGTGAAGGGATTTATGCAGAATATCTTCAGCAGATCGCAATGGTAGAAGATGGAAGCAAAACTATGATTCAACCAAGATTATATGCGGTAGTATGGTAATAGAGTAGGAAGGATTTTAGATCATTTCCTTCATACTTTCTTATCATGTCTTCATCCTATTATCTTTTATGTATGTTGTATGTATTGTTGATGGTTTTGTTGCAATGATTGTGTGAGTTGTGTAGATTAGAAAAGAATGGCATATCAATGGGTTAGAGTTGTAGTCATATCTTGAGATTTGAGAAAAAAAAATGTCGTGTGGGTTTTCGAATATAGAATTTCAAGGCTCTCAGTGTGGAAAATTTGTAAGTTTTAGTAAAGGTGAAAGAAATATTAGAAAATAATATATAAAAAATTGTATTTTTTAATCCAAAATTTCTATTGGTTTTTAAAGAGAAAGTTGAACGAAAGGTATATGTTTTTATTTTTATTCTTATTTTTAGTAGTGAGTTGAGATTGAGATTGGATTCATCTTAAATATTAATTAATTGGATAAAATAAATATTTGGCATCGAAATTATTTATCATGTTTTATAAAAAAAAAATATTGATTTTTTTTTTAATATTGTAATATTCTGTTATTTAACATGTGTTTCTAAACTCATGAACTATATAGATTAAACATGCTATATAACTTTTGTAATCTAACAAATTAATTAAAAAAATAAACTTAAAAAAAAAATACATTTAACATAACTTCATATTTATTAATGGCTAGCCCAACTATATATATAAATGGCTGCTGATAAAAGTATATCATCCTCAAAACGCTTATGTACCATTCAATATATTAATTATTTAATTTATATAAAACTGAGAATTTTAACAAATAAGAATGTTTCATTTAATGTGTTAATTAAATAGATAAGAATTTGTAACCGAATCGAAATAAGAAACACATTAAATAGCTAAGAATGTGTAACAAAATAGAAATAAGAAACACAGAAATAAAAAACACATTAAATAGCTGAAAAATTGTAACAGAATAGAAATAAAAATTACAAATATAGTGTGTAAACTTTGAAAAGAAACAAATTATTAAATATAAACCATCTATACACTCTTTATTTTTTAAAGAATAAAAAATCTATAATCCCTATTCTTTAATAAACACCAAGCTTATCTGGTTAAAGATCCATTTTTGTATCGTTTACTACCATCCTATTTACAGAATCTTTATGTATTTATCAAAATGTATGGATTTTTTTTTTCAATCCCATAAATCGCGCTTAGAATAACTGGAATGTCAATTGTACATAATCCTGATCAAAATTGGACGTCACAATGGGATAGTCTTCATCCGAATTGGACGTCACAATTTGTCAAATGCATGAATCCTGTTAAATGCATAGATCAACTTATCAATATTTTCTAAACGTTAATGGTATTCTCAAATTATTTATTTCATGAACTTATCGCCTCACAAAAAGAATAGGAAGCGTCGCAACATCTTAACGCCTTGTACCGACGACTTTATTCTGTCCGAATTGGTGAAGCAAATATTCGACTAAGTTCACTTACTACGGCCGTACTATTTCCAAAATCTTATATTTATTAAAATGCATGGACCGTGTTGCTATATATATGGATTATATTTATTAAAATGCATGGACCATGTTGCTATATATATGGATTTATCTATTGATTAGAATGCATTATATATATATATATATATCGATTTACACAGTTTGTAACCGTCAATGGTATTCTCATATTCTTTATTTCATGAACTTAGCAATCTCTGCTCTAATCTAATATCCGAGTTCTGAAAGAAAATATCGGCAATCTTGCAGTTAAGTTCTGTAATTCTAGAGCTCTGAATTGGTTGAAGATGTCGTGGCCTTACAACAATGTGCACGTTGACGTCTATGAACGCGAAAAGAAAAAATGCAGCACCAAATTTTTGGTAACCGACATTACGTCAAGTTTACTGTTTGTTGTGATACTGGAAATCAAACGGCAACGCCTCGCGGTTTGATGTACGTGGCGATGAGGGTGAGCATGGACGGGCATGGAAAGCCCACGACATGGCGTTCAGTCTGCGAAATAAGCAAATGAATAGCAGAGAACGTGCTGCGTGGCGAGACTGTGTGAAGCACTTTGAAGCCACAGCTGAGCATATCAACGTTTGTTTCAGCAATAACTACGAGGAAAAAGATATCCCAACCTGGCTGAGCGCAGCTTTGACAAGCCTGGACACATGCATCAGTGGCTTTCGCGACATGAATTTGTCTGCTACGAATCCTATAAGAGCTCTCATAGCGTCGACCGCTGTCAATGTGTCGGAATTAGTGAGCAACTCGCTTTCCATGTACAATCTTCATACCGGATCGAACAAACGACGCCTGTTGTCTACATACCATTGAAGAATTTGCCGCAACATAAAACCTATAAAGAAAACAGATGAGTACTCTAAGTGCAGACCGAATTTGAAGGGCGAGGTCATGATATTCTATCGTCTGCAACTTCATTGACAAAACAACAATGAACAGTGAATCAATATGCAAAAGAGTGGGCCGGCCTTTTTGAAAATATTTGAAATGACCGCGGGAGATACAGCTATGCATTTTTTCCGGAAGGAATTCGAATGTGGTCGCTGAAATATGGATGAGCGCTGAATTTTGGGCGCTTGAATTCAAATTTGAATTCGAATTCAAATGGCCTCGTTATTTGAATAACATTAAAATAACATTAATGCCGTGATTACTTGCATTGATTACGCTGAACCGTGGAGTGTCCCGGAGTTGGAGTGACGGAGCTACCAGAAAACGCATGTAAATAGGTCATTGTATCATGCATGGATGCATATGGTTCCAAAACATGCATCCAAAACTGGTGCTGCAGCTGTCAGAGGGTGTACCTCCATAGCATTAACTTTGCTATGGAGGTGGAAATAGGAACTGCCTTGACTAATACAGTTTGCGTCATTCAGTTGCGTCACTGGCGTAGAATGCCCCAAAGTCTTTGCATGTATGTATCTTTGTTCGTTGAAATATAGTTCATGTTGTAAACATGCATTTTGTTTTTTGTTTTGGCGGGTGTGCATTAAATTGCTTAATTTTTTTGGTTTTAAATAACTAAATGAAAATGAAAATGAAATAAAAAAAAATTCTAATTTAGAGGGTATAACTTCGTTTCGTATGAAAAAGAGGTGCAATTCTTTTTTTACTTAATATGGAATTTATTTATGACATCTATAAATAATATCGATATTACACACTTGTGATTTTTTTAATTAGCGTTAATCTTAAATAAAATATTTTAATTGTTATATTAAGTAACAAAAATTTTTAATTAGCGTTAATCTTAAATAAAATATTTTAATTGTTATATTAAGTAACAAAAATTTATACCAATTTTACATATAGATATATAAAGTATTATAAATATTATTTTTTAATATTTATAGATATAAAGAATACCCTTATCCTATTAGTATGTATTTCTAATTTTGTGTCTGAAAGAGATTTGGTCAAAAATTAATATGGAGTTTACATGTAACATTTTAAACAACAAAGAAGAATCAATGTAAACAGAGATAAAATCTCTTGCCTTTTCTCTTCGAAACCCAACAAGTTATTTTGACAAGTAACTACTCTACTTTAACATCGTAACTATTAATAAACTTGTGGGATCTATAGATTTCATGTGAACTCCAACCAAAAAAATTCAATTCAAAAAGAGGGTTAACAAAACTCACAAACCAACAACCGTGAAACCTGCATATTGCTGAATTGCATGAACCAACCACCATGAATATTCAATTTTTAAAGCCACGTTAACAAATATTCGGAAGTTGCAAACCAACAACCGTGCACATTTCTGAATTGTACGAACCAACAACCATGGGTATTCATTTTTAACATCACTTGGTATTCGCAAACTATTCATTATCTTTAAATAAATGCTTCTTCCTTCGCAATCAGGAAATCAGTCTAGTCGTCTCAGTGTGTCGCTGTCCGTCTTCTTCTGCGTACTTAACAATAACAACAGTTGTTGTCAACGAACTGCTCGTACTTATCCATTTTGTGGTCAATACGAGCGCCAAGTATTTTCTTTCTGTTTGTTTGTAGAGAAAAGTTGAGAGAGAGAGAATGTGGGTGCATTTACCATAAATCGCAGGTGTGGCGGAAATATAAGTTTTTCTTCATCCACGTAGAGCTGCAGGACGACCCAGAGATAATAAAACTGCCGACTCTAATTACAAACGTCCCATTTTCTTCATTGCTACAACCGACTACGCCCCAAATCCTCCTGTTGTTGCGCTATAAACGTGTCAAACCTGATCTACTCTGAAATGAATGCTCAAACCGAGCGCTCAATTCCGCAGTCGACCCGCGCTATAAACGTGTAAAGCCTAAATCAACTAGTCTGAATGAATGCAATTTTTGTGTTTTACAACTCTTCCTAACCGAGCGCTCAATTTCGCAGGGGACCATATAGAATCTAACCTCCTGTTAAACCCATCTTCTAAAATTCCTCCATCCACGCATGCCTCCGTCAACTCATACATTTTTCTACACAAACTTTTCTTTTCCTTTCAATTTTGTACAAATCTCGAAATTTCTCCGGTGGGAAAAAAGTATTAAAAAAATTAGTGTTTGGAAAATATAATTAGGTGGGTAGATCTGTTTAATTAGGTGGGCATAGATAGTTAGGTTGACCGATGTGTTTATATGGGAAAAAAATAACTATTTAATTATTATATTTTTAATACTAACAATAAAATAATTAATATTAATTATAAGATAAGTTATTATCTCTTTTTTGCCAAAGTATGCATCATGTGAACATGAGTTATGTTTATTTAAACATGTGAATTCTAAACTATTATTCTGGTTAAATTATTCTTGTGTAGGAGCTTATCTTCCTCTTCTACATTGTAATATATTTGTTAATTCAAGATCAATACAATTGCAATGGATAGTAAGGTCAGTGATGATGGATGTTTACAAATTCATTCAAGAACTTATCTAACAAACATATGGAAACATTGTTTGGTTTTTTAAGTATACAAAAGTGAATTGTATTTTCATTTTAATTTCAACCAGAAGAACTTGCACTTTGAATTAATAAACTTCATTGGCTTTTTTATTTCTCTTTATTTGAACTAAGTTGAGCCTCAACAACACTGGATGGAAGAACAATCACCAATGGAATGCTAGTATTCCTTTACATATTTGTAATATTTCCATAATAAACCCCCTTGCTATCTATTCACTTTTTCTACCCTAAGATAAGATAATATTGCGGAACTTATGTTTATACCATTATATATGGTTTAGTTGGAAAGATAGTTTGAATATTACATACATTTTTTCATGCACAAATTATTTGGTAAGTTATTAATATTTTCAGTTTGATATTATGATACTTCACTTTGTGTCATTATGTATGGTTTATTTTAAAAATTAGTTCTACTATTGTGTAGATTTTTTATGCATAAATGATTTAGCTAGTTATTAATATTTGAAGAATGGTTAGAAAGAAGAGAATACACTCAAATATTCTTAAAGGGACCAGAGTACTGTGATCCCAGTTTAATTAATTAAGATGTCTACTATATATGTATTTCATTTAACCACATTGAGAAAATACATAAATACCTACTTGTAAAAAAAACTGTATGCATTTTCAATCACCATCTTTGTACGAGACTTTCACAAGTGGGCATGATCAGAAAATGCATGACATATTTTGTACTTCATAGGTTAACATGACTAAAATGACTTTTCCTCCCTCGCTTTGAGGGACCAAATTTGAAAGGCATTTTGCCAGTATTTGAGGTTCATAATTTTTTAATGCTCGTCTCTCTTGATGTGTTTGAAACCATGTAAAACATGACAACCATTTTCCCAGCATTTGAGGTTTAGAATTTTTTAATGCTCGTCTCTCTTGATGTGTTTGAAACTATGTAAAACGTATTTTTGATGTTTTAGCTTTTTGTAGAAAACGTCATTAATACCCCATTAAGGAAATCCAGGGAACTAGAAATAGATATAATTTCATAGAAACTACGGCATGTTACAAGCATTAGCAAAGGGAGTAGACATGTCATGGTGCTCACCCATCTCATGAGTCACAAGGAATTTTTCAAATATTTTCCTTGCCTCAAATCTATTGGCCAAGCGGTTAACTAAACAAGAAATGTATAAATGAAATTGAATGCAAAGACATAAGCAAAAAAACACAAGATTTTATGTGGTGAAAGCTTGACAGGGTGTCAAGGAAACATCCACGGGGCAAGGGATTGGATTATTTATTCAATCCAAAAATATTTTCCACGATTACTTTAGTTTGGGCATTCATCAGTTATATAAGAGCCTCCTTCATTACATAACTGCTGCTTCGGTATAAAATTAACTTAGCAGTAACTAATACAATTTACACATATTTACTTAATTAGTTGTCAAATTCCAACAAACTCCACCTTGACAACAATTTTCCTAATCCCTTGCCCATGCCCATTCATCATCTCTTCTGCAAGCCAAGAGAAGCTAAACACCATTGCAGCGTCTCTACGCTTCGCGAATATGCGTGCATAATTCTCCCTTGTATGGACCTTCTTGAGACCTATTTTTTCGCCATCGATCACATGTCTCAGAAAATGATACCTTACATCAATGTGCTTGGTATTTTCGTGATAAGCTGGATTTGTAGCCAAGTGAATAGCACTCTGACTGTCACATAGTACATTCACTTTCTCCTGTGTCCTTCCAATCTCATAAAGTAGACCCTTTAACCATATTTCTTCTTTACTGGCATCTTAAGCAGCTATATATTCTGCTTCCGTAGTGGACAACGCAAATGTTTCTTGAAGCTTTGACATCCAACTAATTGCTCCACCCGCAAGAGTAAAGACATAACCTGTAGTAGATCCCCTTTTGCCCAAATCACCTGCATAATCAACATCCACGTATCCGCAGACTGTTCCTCCACTGCCATTAAAGATGATGCAATGATCACTTGTGCCTCTTAAATATCAAAGCACCCATTTCACTGCTCGCCAATGTTCTTCACCTGGATTTTCCATGATCCTGCTGACAACTCCAACTGCATGTGAAATGTCAGGTCTTGCAGATACCATCGCATACATTAAGTTGCCTACAACATTCCCATATGGTACATGAGACGTATACTGCTTTTCTTCGTCAGTTCTAGGACTCAAAACTGAAGAAAGCTTAAAATGGGAAGCTAATGGAACATTAACAGGTTTCACACTGTTCATACTGAACCTTTCAAGTACTCTTTCCACATACTTCTGCTGTGATAACCAAATCTTACCATTTTTTCTGTCTCTGTGTATCTCCATGCCCAAGATATGTTTTGCTGCTCCAAGATCCTTCATATCAAACGTCCTAGAGAGATGAGCCTTTAACTTGTTGATCTCTTCCATGCTTTTGCTTGAAATAAGAATATCCTCAACATACAAAACTAAGATAATGAATGTGCCACTGAAACTCTTGAAGTATACACAATGATCATACTCACTTCTAATAAAGTTCTGGCTCACCATGAAGGAGTCAAACTTCTTGTGCCATTGCCCGGGAGACTGCCTCGGGCCATACAATGATTTCTTGAGCTTGCAAACTAATCTTTTGTTGCGACCTTGTACAAAACCTTTTGGCTATTCCATATATATCTCTTCATCCAAATCACCATGTAGAAAAGTTGTTTTAACATCTAACTGTTCTAACTCAAGGTTAAGTAATGCAGTTGGTGCGAAGACTGTACGAATAGAAACAAGTTTTACAACTGGGGAAACAATCTCATGAAAGTTAATACCTTCAACCTGAGAATACCCTTTTGCTACCAGTCTCGCCTTATACCTTTCGATACTCCCATCAACTTTCCGTTTGAAGACCCATTTGCATCCGAAAACACTTCTCCATTCAGGAAGTTCTACAAGATTCCGGGTGTTGTTCTTGGCTAAGGAATCCATTTCTTCTTCCATAACCATTTTCCATTTTTTGTTATCCGTATCATCTACTACTTCTTGATAAGAACAAGGTTCCCCATCTTCAGTAATTAGATCAAAAGATGAAGCAGCATCTTCATACCTTTTGGAAGTTTTTCTTTCCCTTGTAGACCTTCTTAGAGTGGCTGGTTGCTGAACTGGTTTAGAAACTTGAACAACTTCCTTTGTGTCTTCAACAAATTTTCCTCCAAAATTCTCTCCTTCTTTTCGACTTTCAAAAAATGGTCTAGCCTCCATCTGAATTTGGTTATTTGGCGATACCTGTTCCTGTTCAATTCTTTCAACATTTGATTTTAAAAGAGAAGATTCATCAAATGTTACATCTCTACTAATGACTATCTTTTGCGACGTAGGATCCCATAACCTATATCCTTTCACCGCATAGTCATACCCAACAAAGACATAAAATTTCGATTTTGGATCTAATTTTGAACGTTGATTTTTAGGAATAAGAGCATATGCATCACAACCAAATATCCTTAAATGTTAATAATCACAAGACTGACCTGACCAAACTTCTTTATGAATTTTACAATTAATTGCTATTGAAGGTGATCCGTTAACTAAATAACAAGCAATGGATACTGCTTCTATCCACAACTCCTTTTGCAGGTTAGCATTGTTGATCATGCTTTTGGCTCTTTCCATAAGAGTCTGATTCATACGTTCAACAATACCATTTTGCCGAGGAGTATAAACATCAGTTTTGTGTTTAACAATTCCTTCATCCTTACAATATTGTTCAAATTCTAGAGAAGTAAATTCACCACCATTTTCAGTTCTTAAAATTTAATTTATTTGCGTGTTCCTTTCTCTACCATTGCTTTAAATTATTTAAAGACACTGAATACATCAACTTTCTTTTTCAGCATAAAGACCCAAACTTCATGGGAGAAATAATCAATAAATGTTAAAAAATATAAAGCACCTCCATATGATATAACAGGAGATGGTCCCCACAGATCAGAATGAATATAGTCCAAAATTTCTTTACTATTATGACTTCCATTTTTAAACCTCTGTTTACACTGTTTTCCATACACACAGAGTTTACAGAAATCCAACTTCAAGGATTTCAAATCAGGAAGTAATTTACGGTTCATCAGTACCTGAAGACCTTTCTCGCTCATGTGATCCAACTGCTGAAGCCATAGGCGAGTACCTTCTTCTTCTTTCAATGACACAATCGCTGCTTCACTGACTTGAGTACTTCCGTTGAGTCTGTAAACATTAACACTAGTTAATGTTCTAACGGTGTTGTCATACATTTTAATCCCGATATTTTCCATCCCAACAGTCTGACATGATACATTATTACCCATAAACACAGAACTGCCATTTACGACTTTATATGAAGTGAACCAATTTCTATGTGGACACATGTGATGAGAAGCACCAGAGCTTAACATCCAACTTTCAAAATCTTGAGAGACATTACATACATGTAAAGTTTCATCTATCACACATAATTCTTCAGCAGATAAAACTTCGTCTATCATACCTGAATCAACCTGATTTGCTTCCTTCTTTGGTTATCGGACTCTTTTCGTTTACAAAAGTCTTTCTTGAGGTGCCCAATTTTATTGCAGTGCCAACATTTTGCCTTACACATTTTCCCTTTGATTTTGATCTAGAAGACCCCCTTGTTTTTTCTCCTCTCTCCTTTGACCGTCTCTGGCTATCATGGCTTTTGGTGCAGTTGTTTCAGTACTGGATTTCCTCTATACTTCTTCAGATAATAGAGCTACCACAATTGATTTAAATTTCAAAGAATTTGCAGTGCTCGAATTGATTGAAGTTACGAAGTGGTCCCACGACTCGTGCAGAGAACACAACAAGGTTATATCTTTGTCTTGTTCCTGAATTTTAACTTCCATATCTGATAATTGGAATATAAGTGTGTTAAAAATATTTAAATGTTTTGCAACTTTTGTCCCTCCATCTGTAGACTGTACAATTGTCTTTTCAAATAAATTCTATTGGTTAATGATTTTGTGATATATAGTTTTTCCAGTTTTTCCCATAAACTTGCAACTGTACTCTCTTAAAAAATGTTGAAGACAACTTCATCCGCCAGGCAAAACCTGATGGTACTGAGAGCTCAGGCATCCAAGTCTTCCCAGTCTGAATCTATCATGCTAGCAAGTTTCTTATTTGCCCTGTCTAATGCTTTGTGAAACCCTTGTTGCACCAACAAATCCCTAACTTTCAGTTTCCATAGAGCAAAGTTGTTCTTGTCGATGAATTTCTCCACCTTGAACTTTGCATTCGTCATCTTGGCCATTTCTCTCCTCATAGGGTTTCAGTATTTCAGGAGTTTCGGTTGAGGGAAATGGCCATTGTGTGCAGAGTGTAAATGGAGGTTTAAAAGGATAGTGTTCGAGAAACCTCACCACACTTCATTCACTCTCGTGCATATGTTCCAGTGGGCCCATATCTTTCTATTATGTCTTCAGTGATGTGTATCAACGTCAAATCGCTTTGGTCTGTTTGTATTGTTCTCTCTATTTTGGTTTGGGAGTATTCTATTTATGTGCCTATTTGTTTGGAATTTTGTATTCTAGTAACCCTTGCGTCCACGGGACAACTTTGTTTATGCTCCTTTGTTAGTAGATTTAGGCTTGTGCATGGGGGTTTTATGGTGCATGCGGAGTCGTTTAGGTGATGCCAGGAGCATTGAAATATCTTTGGAATGGGTCGCTTCGGTTCTGAAGAATTTAAGGTCAATGGGAAGTCAACCCAAATGGGTGATAGGTTACATTCGGGGAGGAAGGTGGCTGAGTCTTCATTTACGCATGGGGTCTCTCAGCCCTCGATTTAGTGAAGAGGTAAAGTCCCAGGATCACACTCTACAAGATAAGCTTGATATGTTGTCTTGGGATAAGCCCCATCGAAGATGGAATGGTTTTGCTAAGATCATACTTGTGCAAAATCATTAGAGGAAATTATGGGTCAAATTTATTGAAATGTTATCTGGTCATTGTTCTTTGTTAGATCTCGTAGGAAAGTTCCACCCTTGGTACAACAAGCCCCATATCGCCCTCTCTCTCCACTGGATCCTCCCTATGTGATCATCCAACCGCGGGCCAAGGGTTTTAGGAATTTTATTGTATGAAAACTTAGGAAGGTTTTCATAAGGGATGTTTGTGCAACGATGGAACGTCCCTCATCGCTTTGAAACCATGGGTCGAACTCAAGCAGGGGGCGTGGTAAAGGACACACTTTGAACAACCGCACAAAGGGTCATTGGTGTGGTAGTATTGATAATTTGGGTAATGTAGCAGCTAACACATACAGAATAGGAACTCCTTCACGGGCCAGAAACATAATTAGTGAATGGAGGGAGGAAATTAGAGTTGAGATGGATCCCAACGACCAAGAGATTTTGGCTGACTTTGGTGATATTTTACCATACCCATGTGAGACGCATGGTAGACGAACCTTGTTAATGAAAAATATTCATATCTATTAGATGATGAATACTTTGTCGGGTAAGGCATTAATGTTGCCACTTACAGGTATCCCAGAGCCCTTAGAAGATATGCATGAAATTAATAGGGAAGTCCAACTAATTGAGTGTCAAATCCAGTGACAGAATGCAAGTGTGGCATGCATTGAAAGACATATTTCGTGCATGCATTTGAGACAACAACCAAGATCTAGTGCCAAATATCCATATCCAGTTGAATCTTCAGATGATTAATGCCTCTTAGATGCAGAGGAAGGATTTTTTGGCATTATTGTGTAGGTTGGTTGATATTAGAGAATATAAAGACAATTATCTGCTGGAAAAGCTTAGGCATTTCCATTTTTGGACTGGTTATAATACAACGAGACGGTGAAGATACCTAGCTTCCTAATGGATAGGTTGAGGCCATCTGGACATGGATGCTTATTTTGTAATACCTGTTATAGTTTGAAGTAATAGAAAGGCACCACCCAAACATACAAAAACAAATTAAGGAAATTAATTTTCCAATTGTACGCTGTATTTATTTATAAATATTTTAAATTTTTAATAATCTTAATATATATATATATATATATATATATATATATATATATATATATATATATATATATATATATATTAGCTTTTTATATCAAACAATACAAAATATGAAACTTTTGTTAAATATAATAATGATTTATATTTGTAAGTGTTTCAATATTTTTAAATACAAGTTTTTGTTTGGAAGTTATGTGAATAAATGTTAATACAAGATTTTATGTTTAAATCTTCGAGATATTAATCCATGTAATTGTACTGAGTTAAGTTGGCAAAGATCAACCTAGAGATTATAGTGGTATAAAATCAACCATTATATAGAAATTTAATCTGAATTTGATTAAATTTGGTCATAACAAATTAAATGATTTTTCCCATTAAATATATGCTTTAGAAGAAATAAAGAGGATCTCACTAGTTTTCAAGGCAGCTGGGTGGCGACGTAGTTCCCAATCCATTCCCAACTCATATATTGATTTAGCCTTATTTAGGGTCGTTGACATTATCTAAACATTTGTCAAAGTAATTCTTGTGCACACAATTATTTAGTTGCACATAAAATTCACCACCACATTGGTCTATGCCATTATGTCGATTCTTTTATAAGTGACATCTTGTATTTGTACTGTAAACGGATAAAGAAAATTATACGGGACAACCTGTATTTGTACTATAAAATCATAAAATTCATAGCTACATTTTTCAAATGGATGCTTTTATAAGTGACATAATGTATTGGTATTGTATTTGTACTCTAAAATCATAAAATTCAGAGTCACATTTTTCAAATGGATGCTTCTATAAGTGACATCATGTATTTGTATTGCAATGGTTGGACGCAACGCCATCACAAACATTATTACTAATTCCAAACATACAAACCAATATGCTCAAAAATCATTGTCATATATTTCGATTGAGTTTATCATATATATATATTAGGAACAAGTAATCTATTTGAGAAGAAAATTGTAAACAATGTCTCACAATATAGGAATAAGTAATCTATGTGAGAATAAAATTGTAAACAATGTCTAAGAATATAAGAGTACGCGTGAAATGGTGATTGCAAATGATTCTTTCGTGTGTTAATGATGTAATAGCTAAGCTGCTAGCGGCTCACAAGGGTGATGTAAATTAAAAAAAGGAGGTTTAAATATTAAATGTTATTTGAGTGAATTTTAGAGATATGCTACAAAAGTTTCAATTATATATATTTGGATAGTGTTTATTTCAATCTAACCTCCTGTTAAACCCATCTTCTAAAATTCCCCCATCCACGCATGCCTGCGTCAACTCATACATTTTTCTACACAAACTTTTCTTTTCCTTTCAATTTTGTACAAATCTCGAAATTTCTCTGGTGGGAAAAAAGTATTAAAAAAATTAGTGTTTGGAAAATATAATTAGGTGGGTAGATCTGTTTAATTAGGTGGGCATAGATAGTTAGGTTGACCGATGTGTTTATATGGAAAAAAAATAACTATTTAATTATTATATTTTTAATACTAACAATAAAATAATTAATATTAATTATAAAATAAGTGATTATCTCTTTTTTTCCCAAGTATGCATCATGTGAACATGAGTTATGTTTATTTAAACATGTGAATTCTAAACTATGATTCTGGTTAAATTATTCTTGTGTAGGAGCTTATCTTCCTCTTCTACACTGTAATATATTTGTTAATTCAAGATCAATACAATTGCAATGGATAGTAACGTCAGTGATGATGTTTACAAATTCAAGAACTTATCTAACAAACATATGGAAACATTGTTTGGTTTTTAAAGTATACAAAAGTGAATTGTATTTTCATTTTAATTTCAACCAGAAGAACTTGCACTTTGAATTAATAAACTTCATTGGCTTTTTTATTTCTCTTTATTTGAACTAAGTTGAGCCTCAACAACACTGGATGGAAGAACAATCACCAATGGAATGCTAGTATTCCTTTACATATTTGTAATATTTCCATAATAAACCCCCTTGCTATCTATTCACTTTTTCTACCCTAAGATAAGATAATATTGCGGAACTTATGTTTATACCATTATATATGGTTTAGTTGGAAAGATAGCACAAATTATTTGGTAAGTTATTAATATTTTCAGTTTGATATTATGATACTTCACTTTGTGTCATTATGTATGGTTTATTTTAAAAATTAGTTCTACTATTGTGTAGATTTTTTATGCATAAATGATTTAGCTAGTTATTAATATTTGAAGAATGGTTAGAAAGAAGAGAATACACTCAAATATTCTTAAAGGGACCAGAGTACTGTGATCCCAGTTTAATTAATTAAGATGTCTACTATATATGTATTTCATTTAACCACATTGAGAAAATACATAAATACCTACTTGTAAAAAAAACTGTATGCATTTTCAATCACCATCTTTGTACGAGACTTTCACAAGTGGGCATGATCAGAAAATGCATGACATATTTTGTACTTCATAGGTTAACATGACTAAAATGACTCTTCCTCCCTCGCTTTGAGGGACCAAATTTGAAAGGCATTTTGCCAGTATTTGAGGTTCATAATTTTTTAATGCTCGTCTCTCTTGATGTGTTTGAAACCATGTAAAACGTGACAACCATTTTCCCAGCATTTGAGGTTTAGAATTTTTTAATGCTCGTCTCTCTTGATGTGTTTGAAACTATGTAAAACGTATTTTTGATGTTTTAGCTTTTTGTAGAAAACGTATTAATACCCCATTAAGGAAATCCAGGGAACTAGAAATAGATATAATTTCATAGAAACTACGGCATGTTACAAGCATTAGCGAAGGGAGTAGACATGTCATAGTGCTCACCCATCTCATGAGTCACAAGGAATTTTTCAAATATTTTCCTTGCCTCAAATCTATTGGCCAAGCGGTTAACTAAACAAGAAATGTATAAATGAAATTGAATGCGAAGAAATAAGCAGAAAAACACAAGATTTTATGTGGTGAAAGCTTGACAGGGTGTCAAGGAAACATCCACGGGGCAAGGGATTGGATTATTTATTCAATCCAAAATTATTTTCCACGATTACTTTAGTTTGGGCATTCATCAGTTATATAAGAGCCTCCTTCATTACATAACTGCTGCTTCGGTATAAAATTAACTTAGCAGTAACTAATACAATTTACACATATTTACTTAATTAGTTGTCAAATTCCAACAAACTCCACCTTGACAACAATTTTCCTAATCCCTTGCCCATGCCCATTCATCATCTCTTCTGCAAGCCAAGAGAAGCTAAACACCATTGCAGCGTCTCTACGCTTCGCGAATATGCGTGCATAATTCTCCTGTGTATGGACCTTCTTGAGACCTATTTTTTCGCCATCGATCACATGTCTCAAAAAATGATACCTTACATCAATGTGCTTGGTATTTTCGTGATAAGCTGGATTTGTAGCCAAGTGAATAGCACTCTGACTGTCACATAGTACATTCACTTTCTCCTGTGTCCTTCCAATCTCATAAAGTAGACCCTTTAACCATATTTCTTCTTTACTGGCATCTTAAGCAGCTATATATTCTGCTACCGTAGTGGACAACGCAAATGTTTCTTGAAGCTTTGACATCCAACTAATTGCTCCACCCGCAAGAGTAAAGACATAACCTGTAGTAGATCCCCTTTTGCCCAAATCACCTGCATAATCAACATCCACGTATCCGCAGACTGTTCCTCCACTGCCATTAAAGATGATGCAATGATCACTTGTGCCTCTTAAATATCAAAGCACCCATTTCACTGCTCGCCAATGTTCTTCACCTGGATTTTCCATGATCCTGCTGACAACTCCAACTGCATGTGAAATGTCAGGTCTTGTAGATACCATCGCATACATTAAGTTTCCTACAACATTCCCATATGGTACATGAGACGTATACTGCTTTTCTTCGTCAGTTCTAGGACTCAAAACTGAAGAAAGCTTAAAATGGGAAGCTAATGGAACATTAACAGGTTTCACACTGTTCATACTGAACCTTTCAAGTACTCTTTCCACATACTTCTGCTGTGATAAACAAATCTTACCATTTTTTCTGTCTCTGTGTATCTCCATGCCCAAGTTATGTTTTGCTGCTCCAAGATCCTTCATATCAAACGTCCTAGAGAGATGAGCCTTTAACTTGTTGATTTCTTCCATGCTTTTGCTTGAAATAAGAATATCCTCAACATACAAAACTAAGATAATGAATGTGCCACTGAAACTCTTGAAGTATACACAATGATCATACTCACTTCTAATAAAGTTCTGGCTCACCATGAAGGAGTCAAACTTCTTGTACCATTGCCCGGGAGACTGCCTCGTGCCATACAATGATTTCTTGAGCTTGCAAACTAATCTTTTGTTGCGACCTTGTACAAAACCTTTTGGCTATTCCATATATATCTCTTCATCCAAATCACCATGTAGAAAAGTTGTTTTAACATCTAACTGTTCTAACTCAAGGTTAAGTAATGCAGTTGGTGCGAAGACTGTACGAATAGAAACAAGTTTTACAACTGGGGAAACAATCTCATGAAAGTTAATACCTTCAACCTGAGAATACCCTTTTGCTACCAGTCTCGCCTTATACCTTTCGATACTCCCATCAACTTTCCGTTTGAAGACCCATTTGCATCCGAAAACACTTCTCCATTCAGGAAGTTCTACAAGATTCCGGGTGTTGTTCTTGGCTAAGGAATCCATTTCTTCTTCCATAACCATTTTCCATGTTTTGTTATCCGTATCATCTACTACTTCTTGATAACAACAAGGTTCCCCATCTTCAGTAATTAGATCAAAAGATGAAGCAGCATCTTCATACCTTTTGGAAGTTTTTCTTTCCCTTGTAGACCTTCTTAGAGTGGCTGGTTGCTGAACTGGTTTAGAAACTTGAACAACTTCCTTTGTGTCTTCAACAAATTTTCCTCCAAAATTCTCTCCTTCTTTTCGACTTTCAAAAAATGGTCTAGCCTCCATCTGAATTTGGTTATTTGGCGATACCTGTTCCTGTTCAATTCTTTCAACATTTGATTTTAAAAGAGAAGATTCATCAAATGTTACATCTCTACTAATGACTATCTTTTGCGACGTAGGATCCCATAACCTATATCCTTTCACCGCATAGTCATACCCAACAAAGACATAAAATTTCGATTTTGGATCTAATTTTGAACGTTGATTTTTAGGAATAAGAGCATATGCATCACAACCAAATATCCTTAAATGTTAATAATCACAAGACTGACCTGACCAAACTTCTTTATGAATTTTACAATTAATTGCTATTGAAGGTGATCCGTTAACTAAATAACAAGCAATGGATACTGCTTCTATCCACAACTCCTTTTGCAGGTTAGCATTGTTGATCATGCTTCTGGCTCTTTCCATAAGAGTCTGATTCATACGTTCAACAATACCATTTTGCCGAGGAGTATAAACATCAGTTTTGTGTTTAACAATTCCTTCATCCTTACTATATTGTTCAAATTCTAGAGAAGTAAATTCACCACCATTTTCAGTTCTTAAAATTTAATTTATTTGCGTGTTCCTTTCTCTACCATTTCTTTAAATTATTTAAAGACACTGAATACATCACCTTTCTTTTTCAGCATAAAGACCCAAACTTTATGGGAGAAATAATCAATAAATGTTAAAAAATATAAAGCACCTCCATATGATATAACAGGAGATGGTCCCCACAGATCAGAATGAATATAGTCCAAAATTTCTTTACTATTATGACTTCCATTTTTAAACCTCTGTTTACACTGTTTTCCATACACACAGAGTTTACAGAAATCCAACTTCAAGGATTTCAAATCAGGAAGTAATTTACGGTTCATCAGTACCTGAAGACCTTTCTCGCTCATGTGATCCAACTGCTGAAGCCATAGGCGAGTACCTTCTTCTTCTTTCAATGACACAATCGCTGCTTCACTGACTTGAGTACTTCCGTTGAGTCTGTAAACATTAACACTAGTTAATGTTCTAACGGTGTTGTCATACATTTTAATCCCGATATTTCCCATCCCAACAGTCTGACATGATACATTATTACCCATAAACACAGAACTGCCATTTACGACTTTATATGAAGTGAACCAATTTCTATGTGGACACATGTGATGAGAAGCACCCAAGCTTAACATCCAACTTTCAAAATCTTGAGAGACATTACATACATGTAAAGTTTCATCTATCACACATAATTCTTCAGCAGATAAAACTTCGTCTATCATACCTGAATCAACCTGATTTGCTTCCTTCTTTGGTTATCGGACTCTTTTCGTTTACAAAAGTCTTTCTTGAGGTGCCCAATTTTATTGCAGTGCCAACATTTTGCCTTACACTTTTTCCCTTTGATTTTGATCTAGAAGACCCCCTTGTTTTTTCTCCTCTCTCCTTTGACCGTCTCTGGCTATCATGGCTTTTGGTGCAGTTGTTTCAGTACTGGATTTCCTCTATACTTCTTCAGATAATAGAGCTACCACAATTGATTTAAATTTCAAAGAATTTGCAGTGCTCAAATTGATTGAAGTTACGAAGTGGTCCCACGACTCGTGCAGAGAACACAACAAGGTTATATCTTTGTCTTGTTCCTGAATTTTAACTTCCATATCTGATAATTGGAATATAAGTGTATTAAAAATATTTAAATGTTTTGCAACTTTTGTTCCTCCATCTGTAGACTGTACAATTGTCTTTTCAAATAAATTCTATTGGTTAATGATTTTGTGATATATAGTTTTTCCAGTTTTTCCCATAAACTTGCAACTGTACTCTCTTAAAAAATGTTGAAGACAACTTCATCCGCCAGGCAAAACGTGATGGTACTAAGAGCTCAGGCATCCAAGTCTTCCCAGTCTGAATCTATCATGCTAGCAAGTTTCTTATTTGCCCTGTCTAATGCTTTGTGAAACCCTTGTTGCACCAACAAATCCCTAACTTTCAGTTTCCATAGAGCAAAGTTGTTCTTGTCGATGAATTTCTCCACCTTGAACTTTGCATTCGTCATCTTGGCCATTTCTCTCCTCATAGGGTTTCAGTATTTCAGGAGTTTCGGTTGAGGGAAATGGCCATTGTGTGCAGAGTGTAAATGGAGGTTTAAAAGGACAGTGTTCGAGAAACCTCACCACACTTCCTTCACTCTCGTGCATATGTTCCAGTGGGCCCATATCTTTCTATTATGTCTTCAGTGATGTGTATCAACGTCAAATCGCGTTGGTCTGTTTGTATTGTTCTCTCTATTTTGGTTTGGGAGTATTCTATTTATGTGCCTATTTGTTTGGAATTTTGTATTATAGTAACCCTTGCGTCCACGGGACTACTTTGTTTATGCTCCTTTGTTAGTAGATTTAGGCTTGTGCATGGGGGTTTTATGGTGCATGCGGAGTCGTTTAGGTGATGCCAGGAGCATTGAAATATCTTTGGAATGGGTCGCTTCGGTTATGAAGAATTTAAGGTCAATGGGAAGTCAACCCAAATGGGTGATAGGTTACATTCGGGGAGGAAGGTGGCTGAGTCTTCATTTACGCATGGGGTCTCTCAGCCCTCGATTTAATGAAGAGGTAAAGTCCCAGGATCACACTCTACAAGATAAGCTTGATATGTTGTCTTGGGATAAGCCCCATCGAAGATGGAGTGGTTTTGCTAAGATCATACTTGTGCAAAATCATTAGAGGAAATTATGGGTCAAATTTATTGAAATGTTATCTGGTCATTGTTCTTTGTTAGATCTCGTAGGAAAGTTCCACCCTTGGTACAACAAGCCCCATATCGCCCTCTCTCTCCACTGGATCCTCCCTATGTGATCATCCAACCGCGGGCCAAGGGTTTTAGGAATTTTATTGTATGAAAACTTAGGAAGGTTTTCATAAGGGATGTTTGTGCAACGATGGAACGTCCCTCATCGCTTTGAAACCATGGGTCGAGCTCAAGCAGGGGGCGTGGTAAAGGACACACTTTGAACAACCTCACAAAGGGTCATTGGTGTGGTAGTATTGATCATTTGGGTAATGTAGCAGCTAACACATACAGAATAGGAACTCCTTCACGGGCCAGAAACATAATTAGTGAATGGAGGGAGGAAATTAGAGTTGAGATGGATCCCAACGACCAAGAGATTTTGGCTGACTTTGGTGATATTTTACCATACCCATGTGAGACGCATGGTAGACGAACCTTGTTAATGAAAAATCATCAAATCTATTAGATGATGAATACTTTGTCGGCTAAGGCATTAATGTTGCCACTTACAGGTATCCCAGAGCCCTTAGAAGATATGCATGAAATTAATAGGGAAGTCCAACTAATTGAGTGTCAAATCCAGCGACAGAATGCAAGTGTGGCATGCATTGAAAGACATATTTCGTGCATGCATGTGAGACAACAACCAAGATCTAGTGCCAAATATCCATATCCAGTTGAATCTTCATATGATTAATGCCTCTTAGATGCAGAAGAAGGATTTTTTGGCATTATTGTGTAGGTTGGTTGATATTAGAGAATATAAAGACAATTATCTGCTGGAAAAGCTTAGGCATTTCCATTTTTGGAGTGGTTATAATACAACGAGATGGTGAAGATACCTAGTTTCCTAATGGATAGGTTGAGGCCATCTGGACATGGATGCTTATTTTGTAATACCTGTTATAGTTTGAAGTAATAGAAAGGCACCACCCAAACATACAAAAACAAATTAAGGAAATTAATTTTCCAATTGTACGCTGTATTTATTTATAAATATTTTAAATTTTTAATAATCTTAAATCATCTTGGCACGCTCGCTTGAAGGAACACAAAGGTGACCGAGGTGGCATAATAGGGCATCCTGGAGGTGAAAATCTGCAACCTGCCGACCCTCCAAGAGTGTCTGGTATGTGTGGCCAAATTCTGGGTCGCTTTTGTAGAGAAGTGGCCAATCAGAAGTCTCGTGCCCGCAAGAGTTGAGCAGGGTGGTTAGCGCCATGATCGGTGGTCGACTGAGGCAATCTGCAACATTATTGGTGCTGCCCTTTTTATACTTGATATTCAAGTGAAACTGTTGCAGGTATGTAGACCACTTCTGATGGCAATCATTCTGCAATTTCCCTTGGGTCTGTATGAACTGCAGAGGTCGGTGGTCTGTGTGGATGACCGTTTCCTTCCCCAAAATGTAATGCTTCCATTGTCGGCAGGCCTGTACAATGGAATACATCTCTTTATCATAAGTGGGGTACTTCCGGACTGTGTCTGAAAGTGTTTCACTGTGATATGCCACTGGATGTCCATGTTGAGTAAGGACTACCCCAATAGCATAGTCAGAGGCATCTGTCTCGACCTCAAATGGTTGTTGTAAATCTGGTAACGCGAGCACTGGTGCCGTGCAGAGGCGATCCTTCAATTCCCTGAATGACTTCTGTTGAGATTCAGACCAAAAGAATTTTGCTTTCGCCCCACCCTTGGTGACTTGACTCAAGGGCCAAGAAATATGAGAAAATCCCAAAACAAACCTGCGGTAGAAGTTGGCAAGACCTAGAAAGCTGCGGAGCTCTGTTAGAGTGGTTGGAGAGGGCCAATCCTGAATGACTTGGACCTTGGCTGGATCGACATGCACCCCCTATTCATCAATGATGTATCCCAGATACTGAACCTCGGTCATGCCAAAAGTGCATTTCTCCAAATTGGCACATAGCTTGTGTTGCCGCAGTGTTTGGAGAACCTGTCGGATGTGGTGGAGGTGCTCTTCCCAACTCTGGCTGAAGATCAGAATGTCATCCAAGTATACTACTACAAAGGAGTTGGTGAATGGCCGCAAGATGTCATCCATTAGCCTCATAAAGGTTGCAGGAGCATTCGTCAATCCCAAAGGCATGACCAACCATTCGAAGAGGCCCTCCTTGGATTTGAAGGCAGTCTTCCACACATCTGAGGGTTCAATTGGTACATGGTGATATCCTGACTTCAGATCGATCTTGCTGAAATATTTCGCCCCCTTTAGTTGGTCTAGGAGGTCATCAATCCGCGGGATCGGGTACCTATTACGGACAGTGATCTTGTTCAGCGCCCGATAGTCAATACAGAGTCTCCACGTCCCATCCTTCTTCTGTACCAACACTATCGGGCTCCCACAGGGCGAAGAACTCGGACGGATGTGACCTTTCTGCAGGAGCTCCTGAATCTGTCTCTTGATTTCATTGTTCTCCAGAACGGAGCGCTGATAAATTGGTCCATTGGGTAGCGGCGCACCTGGGGTCAGATCGATGGAGTGCTTGACTTGACAGTGCAGAGGAACTCCTGCCGGGGAGGTGAAGATATCTTCGTACTCCTCCACAATCTTGTCCATTTGTAGCTGCCGTGCAGAGGAACCCCGTTTGGAGGCCGCGGCCACTGTCTTCTTCTTCCCTTGAGGGCGTATCATCAGGAAAACAAATTTCCTGGTTTTGGAAATGATCTTACTGCATTGTTTTGCAGTAATCAAAGAGATGGCGGCAGGTGGTGCTACCTCTGGTATCCTGAACACCTTATTTCCCAATGTAATAACAACAGCACGAGGCCTTGATTCATACACAGCATGTCGCTTCCACAAGTATGGTTGTCCTAGTAATACATCACAAACTTCAAGGGGAGTAATGTCACACAATACCTCATCCGTGAAGGGCTTGATGTTGTATGGAAGGCGACACTGCTGGCTCACGCGAAGATCTCGCCCTTGGTGAAGCCACCCAATGGTGTATGGTTGTGGATGTGCTGTGGTCGGTAAGCCCAACCGCTTCATGACCTCTGCCGAAATGAGGTTCTTTTGACTCCCGCTATCAACAATGAACTATATCGGGGAGCCCTTTACCCACATCTGGGAGTGGAAGAGACGCTCTTCCTCCTCTGGATCTTCGGGTTCATTTTTCTGGATCTTTGCGGTAGCAACAGTGGCGCTGGGATCCGCATCAATGATCTGCTTCCCTTTTTCATACCCCTTATCGGGTTCTGACTCAGAGTCGGAACATGCATCTGATTCTGAAACCTTTAGCTCAGCCACCAGTGACTGCTTGGCCCGACACTCACTTGTGTTGTGAGTGGAGCTCTTATGGAACTCGCACCATTTTCCAGTGTCCTTTCTCGGCTTCGCGGCGTTGCTCTTTGCTTGCAGCTTCGGCTAGTTGTCTTGGGCTGTCCCGCCTTGGCTTTGTCCTTTGTTCTGTGGTTTAGGGGCACCTTTCCCCTGCTTTGGATTCGCAGATCCAAAGTCTCGCTTCTTTTGTTTAAACTTCTGCTCGACCTTGACGGCATACCGGTATGCTGCGCCGAGCGAGGGGATATTTAAGAACTATATTTCTTCCTGCATGTACTTGTGCAGGCAGCCACGGTATTTGAGTATCAAATGTTGCTCCGAATCCTTGATACCCAACTTTGTGCGAAGGGTATGGAAAAGATTGGTGAACTCCGGCACGTCTTGGTCCCTTCCCTGCCGCAGCGTGGTCCACTTTATGTATTCATCCTCATAGCTTCCGACAGGGTAGTACTGCTCCTTGATGGCATCCCGGAACGAATCCCAGGTGGGTGCGGCTGAAAATAGTGAGCCAGTACTTTCATCCTTCTACTCGCAGTAGGTTTCCCACCAGTCCTTGACGTGGGGGGCTACTTTGAGAAGAGCAAAAACAATCTTTTCCCGACTCGAAAATTCATGAACAGAAAAATAACCCTCTAGCAGATTTAACCATTTATCTACGGCATCGGCGTCTATCTGACCCTCGAATATGGGGATTTCAAAATTAACTTGTACCTTAAAGGGTGTGGCGTTTCCAGAGGAGCTACTGGAAGCCGATGCGCCGCTTCTGGGTAGCCGCTGAAGGATCTGCGCAAAGCTGTCCATCATCGCGTTCCGTTGTCGCTCGAGCGCTTCTTCGAGCAAGATTTTGATGGGATCTCCTGCCCCCTCGTCTTTCTTCTCGTCCGCCATGGGAACCCGTCGGGATTTGTGAGGCTGGTCTTGCAAAGGTTCAACCAGTTCAAGCCCTAACTCCTTATATCCCGACCTTGTTGGGGACATGCAAAGAAAAACAGAGAAAAAGCAGACTGCTCTGATACCACTGATCCAGATTTAAACAGGAACGCAACAAATTACAGAGATAACCATATACACAAAGATGCAGCGGAAATAATACTTCATTTCATTAATGGAAAATACTGAAATATGCTTACAAACAGAAATGGCAATAAACTAGCTAGGGCGATGGTAGCTTATCTCTGAGAAGAGATGTGATGGCTACATGCCTCTGAACTATGTTACAATGAGGCTCGAAGGCCTATTTATTGTTGAGAAACAATGGACAACCCTTAACATTCCAAAACCTAACCCTAGGAGATGAAACGCCAAACTGTGGGCCCCGTTTGGGTAAATTGGTACATCAACTTCCCGGGGTCGTAACTTTGGCATACGATCTCCGTTTGATGCGTACAATAGCTCGTTAGAAAGATCTATCCGAGCACTACCACTTTGGGAAGGGCAACATCGGTCCATGGACCCGTGTTGCCCCCAGATTTCCCAAAAAACGTCGTTTAGGGCCTCAAAACGGCTCCGGAAGTTCAGGACCCTAAAAAATGCTAAAAGTAGTAAGTTGTGCTACAATTAAGGAAACTGAAAATGCTGAGAAAGACAATGGTGGGGGTCCAGGTGGACTTGGCAGGTGGCCACCAATATCCACCTGGATCAAAGGGAGACGAGCATTAAAAAATTTTGAACCTTAAATACTGGCAAAATGCCTGTCAAATTCGGTCCCTCAAAGCGAGGGAGGAAAAGTCATTTTAGTCATGTTAGTCATGTTAGTCATGTTAAAGTCATTTTCCTCCCTCGCTTTGAGGGACCGAATTTGACAGGCATTTTGCCAGTATTTAAGGTTCAAAATTTTTTAATGCTCGTCTCCCTTTGATCTAGGTGGATATTGGTGGCCACCTACCAAGTCCACCTGGACCCCCACCATTGTCTTTCTCTGCATTTTCAGTTTCCTTAATTGTAGCACAACTTACTACTTTTAGCAGTTTTTCGGGTCCTGAACTTCCGGAGCCGTTTTGAGGCCCTAAACGACGTTTTTTGGGAAATCTGGGGGCAACATGGGTCCATGGACCGATGTTGCTCTTCCCAAAGTGGTAGTGCTCGGATAGATCTTTCTAACGAGCTATTGTACGCATCAAACGGAGATCGTATGCCAAAGTTACGACCCGGGAAGTTGATGTACCAATTTACCCAAACAGGGCCCACAGTTTGGCGTTTCATCTCCTAGGGTTAGGTTTTGGAATGTTAAGGGTTGTCCATTGTTTCTCAACAATAAATAGGCCTTCGAGCCTCATTGTAACATAGTTCAGAGGCATGTAGCCATCACATCTCTTCTCAGAGATAAGCTACCATCGCCCTAGCTAGTTTATTGCCATTTCTGTTTGTAAGCATATTTCAGTATTTTCCATTAATGAAATGAAGTATTATTTCCGCTGCATCTTTGTGTATATGGTTATCTCTGTAATTTGTTGCGTTCCTGTTTAAATCTGGATCAGTGGTATCAGAGCGGTCTGCTTTTTCTCTGTTTTTCTTTGCATGTCCCCAACAAGGTCGGGATATAAGGAGTTAGGGCTTGAACTGGTTGAACCTTTGCAAGACCAGCCTCGCAAATCCCGACGGGTTCCCATGGCGGACGAGAAGAAAGACGAGGGGGCAGGAGATCCCATCAAAATCTTGCTCGAAGAAGCGCTCGAGCGACAACGGAACGCGATGATGGACAGCTTTGCGCAGATCCTTCAGCGGCTACCCAGAAGCGGCGCATCGGCTTCCAGTAGCTCCTCTGGAAACGCCACACCCTTTAAGGTACAAGTTAATTTTGAAATCCCCATATTCGAGGGTCAGATAGACGCCGATGCCGTAGATAAATGGTTAAATCTGCTAGAGGGTTATTTTTCTGTTCATGAATTTTCGAGTCGGGAAAAGATTGTTTTTGCTCTTCTCAAAGCAGCCCCCCACGTCAAGGACTGGTGGGAAACCTACTGCGAGCAGAAGGATGAAAGTACTGGCTCACTATTTTCAGCCGCACCCACCTGGGATTCGTTCCGGGATGCCATCAAGGAGCAGTACTACCCTGTCGGAAGCTATGAGGATGAATACATAAAGTGGACCACGCTGCGGCAGGGAAGGGACCAAGACGTGCCGGAGTTCACCAATCTTTTCCATACCCTTCGCACAAAGTTGGGTATCAAGGATTCAGAGCAACATTTGATACTCAAATACCGTGGCTGCCTGCACAAGTACATCCAGGAAGAAATACAGTTCCTAAACATCCCCTCGCTCGGCGCAGCATACCGGTATGCCGTCAAGGTCGAGCAGAAGTTTAAACAAAAGAAGCGAGACTTTGGATCTGCGAATCCAAAGCAGGGGAAAGGTGCCCCTAAACCACAGAACAAAGGACAAAGCCAAGGCGGGACAGCCCAAGACAACCAGCCGAAGCTGCAAGCAAAGAGCAACGCCGCGAAGCCGAGAAAGGACACTGGAAAATGGTGCGAGTTCCATAAGAGCTCCACTCACAACACAAGTGAGTGTCGGGCCAAGCAGTCACTGGTGGCTGAGCTAAAGGTTTCAGAATCAGATGCATGTTCCGACTCTGAGTCAGAACCCGATAAGGGGTATGAAAAAGGGAAGCAGATCATTGATGCGGATCCCAGCGCCACTGTTGCTACCGCAAAGATCCAGAAAAATGAACCCGAAGATCCAGAGGAGGAGGAGCGTCTCTTCCACTCCCAGATGTGGGTAAAGGGCTCCCCGATACAGTTCATTGTTGATAGCGGGAGTCAAAAGAACCTCATTTCGGCAGAGGTCGTGAAGCGGTTGGGCTTACCGACCACAGCACATCCACAACCATACACCATTGGGTGGCTTCACCAAGGGCGAGATCTTCGCGTGAGCCAGCAGTGTCGCCTTCCATACAACATCAAGCCCTTCACGGATGAGGTATTGTGTGACATTGCTCCCCTTGAAGTTTGTGATGTATTACTAGGACAACCATACTTGTGGAAGCGACATGCTGTGTATGAATCAAGGCCCCGTGCTGTTATTATTACATTGGGAAATAAGTTGTTCAGGATACCAGAGGTAGCACCACCTGCCGCCATCTCTTTGATTACTGCAAAACAATGCAGTAAGATCATTTCCAAAACCAGGAAATTTGTTTTCCTGATGATACGCCCTCAAGGGAAGAAGAAGACAGTGGCCGCGGCCTCCAAACGGGGTTCCTCTGCACGGCAGCTACAAATGGACAAGATTGTGGAGGAGTACGAAGACATCTTCACCTCCCCGGCAGGGGTTCCTCTGCACTGTCAAGTCAAGCACTCCATCGATCTGACCCCAGGTGCGCCGCTACCCAATGGACCAATTTATCGGCGCTCCGTTCTGGAGAACAATGAAATCAAGAGGCAGATTCAGGAGCTCCTGCAGAAAGGTCACATCCGTCCGAGTTCTTCGCCCTGTGGGAGCCCGATAGTGTTGGTACAGAAGAAGGATGGGACGTGGAGACTCTGTATTGACTATCGGGCGCTGAACAAGATCACTGTCCGTAATAGGTACCCGATCCCGCGGATTGATGACCTCCTAGACCAACTAAAGGGGGCGAAATATTTCAGCAAGATCGATCTGAAGTCAGGATATCACCAGGTACCAATTGAACCCTCAGATGTGTGGAAGACTGCCTTCAAATCCAAGGAGGGCCTCTTCGAATGGTTGGTCATGCCTTTCGGATTGACGAATGCTCCTGCAACCTTTATGAGGCTAATGGATGACATCTTGCGGCCATTCACCAACTCCTTTGTAGTAGTATACTTGGATGACATTCTGATCTTCAGCCAGAGTTGGGAAGAGCACCTCCACCACATCCGACAGGTTCTCCAAACACTGCGGCAACACAAGCTATGTGCCAATTTGGAGAAATGCACTTTTGGCATGACCGAGGTTCAGTATCTGGGATACATCATTGATGAACAGGGGGTGCATGTCGATCCAGCCAAGGTCCAAGTCATTCGGGATTGGCCCTCTCCAACCACTCTAACAGAGCTCCGCAGCTTTCTAGGTCTTGCCAACTTCTACCGCAGGTTTGTGTTGGGATTTTCTCATATTTCTTGGCCCTTGAGTCAAGTCACCAAGGGTGGGGCGAAAGCAAAATTCTTTTGGTCTGAATCTCAACAGAAGGCATTCAGGGAGTTGAAGGATCGCCTCTGCACGGCACCAGTGCTCGCGTTACCAGATTTACAACAACCATTTGAGGTCGAGACAGATGCCTCTGACTATGCTATTGGGGCAGTCCTTACTCAACATGGACATCCAGTGGCATATCACAGTGAAACACTTTCAGACACAGTCCGGAAGTACCCCACTTATGATAAAGAGATGTATTCCATTGTACAGGCCTGCCGACAATGGAAGCATTACATTTTGGGGAAGGAAACGGTCATCCACACAGACCACCGACCTCTGCAGTTCATACAGACCCAAGGGAAATTGCAGAATGATCGCCATCAGAAGTGGTCTACATACCTGCAACAGTTTCACTTGAATATCAAGTATAAAAAGGGCAGCACCAATAATGTTGCAGATTGCCTCAGTCGACCACCGATCATGGCGCTAACCACCGTGCTCAACTCTTGCGGGCACGAGACTTCTGATTGGCCACTTCTCTACAAAAGCGACCCAGAATTCGGCCACACATACCAGACACTCTTGGAGGGTCGGCAGGTTGCAGATTTTCACCTCCAGGATGCCCTATTATGCCACCTCGGTCACCTTTGTGTTCCTTCAAGCGAGCGTGCCAAGATGATTTGGGAAGCACACTACAGTCGGGCTGCTGGGCATTTCGGGGTCGAGAAAACAGTGGCAGTACTGCAAAACTATTTCTATTGGCCGAATCTTCGACAGGATGTTGGGAAGTACATCCGATCATGTACTGCCTGTGCCATTGCCAAACCGACCATTAAGAAGCAAGGCCTCTATACCCCGTTGCCTACCCCTAGTCGACCTTGGGAATCCATCTCCATGGATTACATGTCAGGCCTTCCTTCCACTAAGCATGGAAATGACTGTGTTTTTGTGGTCGTCGACAGGTTCTCAAAGATGGCCATTATGATGGCCTGCAAGAAGAATATCACAGCAGAAGCCACTGCTAAACTCTTCTTTGAACGAGTGTGGGTGCACTTTGGGATCCCACAGTCTATCATCTCAGATCGGGACAGTCGGTTTCTCAGCACCTTTTGGTCCAGTCTCTGGTCAATGCTGGACACCAAACTCACGAAGTCCACAGCCTTCCATCCTCAAACTGATGGCCAGACAGAGGTTGTCAATAGGATGATTGTGCACATTCTGCGCATGTATAACTCAAAGCATCCACGCACATGGGACGAGAGCCTCCCCTACGTTCAGCACAGCTACAACCGAGCTCTTCACAGCTCCACTGGCCATAGCCCTTTTCAGGTGGGTTTGGGATTCCAGCCACTATGCCCCATTGATGTGGCCATGCCACTTGCAGCTACTCACATGAATTCAGCTCATGTCCAGTCCGAAACAGATAAGGCCACCAGCTTCATTGAGCGCATCCAACATATTCGCCAGCAGGTCCATGACATTCTTGAGAAATCAAATGCCAAGTACAAGCAGCGACATGATCAACATCGGGTGCCACACAAGTTTCAGGTGGGCGACAAAGTCTGGTTGCATTTGCAAAAGGAACGCCTTACTGGAGCCTATCGGAAATTGAGACCACTCCGATATGGTCCTTACACCATTACTAAGGCTATGGGAGACAATGCATTTGAGCTCAGCATTCCCCCATTCCTTGGCCTGCACCCAGTATTTAATGTGGACCGCCTTCGGCCATACTTTCCACCATTGCTAGACACATCCGACATTGCAGAACAGCTCAAACCCACAGAATTAAATCCAGATTGCATGGAACAAGCTGCAACTGATCGGATCATGGACACACAGATCAAGAACACTCGCCAACAGAATATCCAACTGTATCGAGTTGTCAAAGCGGGCCAACTCCTTCAGCAGGGCAAGTGGCTCACCAGGGAACAAGTTCAGCAGAAGTTTCCTCATCTCATGGAGGAGCTCAACGCAATGGGGACCATTGCTTCCTAAGGGGGGAGGAATGATCCAGGTGGATATTGGTGGCCACCTGCCAAGTCCACCTGGACCCCCACCATTGTCTTTCTCAGCATTTTCAGTTTCCTTAATTGTAGCACAACTTACTATTTTTAGCAGTTTTTCGGGTCCTGAACTTCCGGAGCCGTTTTGAGGCCCTAAACGACGTTTTTTGGGAAATCTGGGGGCAACATGGCTCCATGGACCGATGTTTCCCTTCCCAAAGTGGTAGTTCTCGGATAGATCTTTCTAACGAGCTATTGTACGCGTCAAACGGAGATCGTATGCCAAAGTTACGACCCCGGGAAGTTGATGTACCAATTTACCCAAACGGGGCCCACAGTTTGGCGTTTCATCTCCTAGGGTTAGGTTTTGGAATGTTAAGGGTTGTCCATTGTTTCTCAACAATAAATAGGCCTTCGAGCCTCATTGTAACATAGTTCAGAGGCATGTAGCCATCACATCTCTTCTCAGAGATAAGCTACCATCGCCCTAGCTAGTTTATTGCCATTTCTGTTTGTAAGCATATTTCAGTATTTTCCATTAATGAAATGAAGTATTATTTCCGCTGCATCTTTGTGTATATGGTTATCTCTGTAATTTGTTGCGTTCCTGTTTAAATCCGGATCACCCTTGATGTGTTTGAAACTATGTAAAACGTGACAACCATTTTCCCAGTATTTGAGGTTTAGAAATTTTTTAATGCTCGTCTCTCTTGATGTGTTTGAAACTATGTAAAACGTATTTTTGATGTTTTAGCTTTTTGTAGAAAACATCATTAATACCCCATTAAGGAAATCCAAGGAACTAGAAATAGATATACTTTCATAGAAACTAGGGCATGTTACAAGCATTAGCAAAGGGGGTAGACATGTCATAGTGCTCACCCATCTCATGAGTCACAAGGAGTTTTTCAAATATTTTCCTTGCCTCAAATCTGTTGGCCAAGCGGTTAACTAAACAAGAAATGTATAAATGAAACTGAATGCAAAGACATAAGCAAAAAAGCACAAGATTTTATGTGGTGAAAGCTTGACAGGGTGTCAAGGAAACATCCACGGGGCAAAGGATTGGATTATTTATTCAATCAACAATTATTTTCCACGATTATAATCGGTTAGGCATTCATCAGCTATATAAGAGCCTCCTTCGTTACATAACTGTTGCTTCGACATAAAATTAACTTGGCAGTAACTAATACAATTTACACATATTTACTCAATTAGTTGTCAAATTCCAACAAAATCCACCTTGACAACAATTTTCCTAATCCCTTGCCCATGCCCATTCATCATCTCTTCTGCAAGCCAAGAGAAGCTAAACACAATTGCAGCTTCTCTACTGTAACTGGCATCGTGAATGTGTGTGCATAATTCTCCCGTGTATGGACCTTCTTGAGAGCTATTTTTCCGCCATCGATCACATGTCTCAGAAAATGATACCTTACATCAATGTGCTTGGTATTTCCGTGATAAGCTGGATTTGTAGCCAAGTGAATAACACTCCGACTGTCACATAGTACATTCACTTTCTCCTGCGTCCTTCCAATCTCATAAAGTAGACCCTTTAAACATATTGCTTCTTTACTGGCATCTGAAGCAGCTATATATTCTGCTTCGGTAGTGGACAACGCAAATGTTTCTTGAAGCTTTGACATCCAACTAATTGCTCCACCCGCAAGAGTAAAGACATAACTTGCAGTGGATCTCCTTTTGCCCAAATCACCTGCATAATCAACATCCACATATCCGCAGACTGTTCCTCCACTGCCATTAAAGATGATGCAATGATCACTTGTGCCTCTTAAATATCAAAGCACCCATTTCACTACTCGCCAATGTTCTTCACCTGGATTTGCCATGAACCTGCTGACAAATCCAATTGCATGTGAAATGTCAGGTCTTGTAGACACCATCGCATACATTAAGTTGCCTACAACATTCGCATATGGTACATGAGACATATACTGCTTTTCTTCATCAGTTCTAAGATTCAAAATTGAAGAAAGATTAAAATGGGAAGCTAATGGAACATTAATAGGTTTCACACTGTTCACACCGAACCTTTCAAGTACTCTTTCCACATACTTCTGTTGTGATAACCAAATCTTACCATTTTTCCTGTCTCTGTGTATCTCCATGCCCAAGATATGTTTTGCTGCTCCAAGATCCTTCATATCAAACGTCCTAGAGAGCTGAGCCTTTAACTTGTTGATCTCTTCCGTGCTTTTGCTTGAAATAAGAATATCCTCAACATACAAAACTAAGATAATGAATGTTCCACTGATACTATTGAAGTATACACAATGATCATACTCACTTCTAGTAAAGTTCTAGCTCACCATGAAGGAGTCAAACTTCTTGTACCATTGCCCGAGAGACTGCCTCAGGCCATACAATGATTTCCTGAGCTTGCAAACTAATCTTTTGTTGCGACCTTGTACAAAATATTTTGGCTATTCCATATATATCTCTTCATCCAAATCACCATGTAGAAAAGTTGTTTTAACATCTAACTGTTCTAACTCAAGGTTAAGTAATGCAGTTGGTGCCAACACAGTACGAATAGAAACAAGTTTTACAACTGGTGAAACAATCTCATGAAAGTCAATATTTTCAACCTGAGAATACCCTTTTGCTACCAGTCTCGCCTTATACCTTTCGATACTCCCATCAACTTTCCGTTTGAACACCCATTTGCATCCGACAACACTTCTCCATTCGGGAAGTTCTATAAGATTCTAGGTATTGTCCTTGGCTAAGTAATTCATTTCTTCTTCCATAGCCATTTTCCATTTTCCTTATCCGTATCATCTACTACTTCTTGATAACAACAAGGTTCCCCATCTTCAGTAATTAAATCAAAAGATGAAGCAGAATCTTCATACCTTCTGGAAGTTTTTCTTTCCCTTTAAACCTTCTTAGAGTGACTGGTTGCTGAACTGGTTCAGAAACTTAAACAACTTCCTTTGTGTCTTCAACACCTTTTCCTCCAAAAGTCTCTCCTTCTTTTCGACTTTCAAAAAAAGGTCTAGCCTCTATCTGAATTTTTTGATTTGGCGATACCTGTTCCTCTTCAATTCTTTCAACATATGATTTTAAAAGAGAATATTCATCAAATGTTACATCTCTACTAATGACTATCTTTCGCGACGTAGGATCCCATAAACTGTATCCTTTCACCGCATGGTCATAGCCAACAAAGACATAAAATTTCGATTTTGGATCTAATTTTGAACGTTGATTTTTAGGAATAAGAGCATAGGCATCACAACCAAATATCCTTAAATGTTAATAATCACAAGACTGACCTGACCAAACTTCTTCAGGAATTTTACAATTAATTGCTACTGAAGGTGATCTGTTAACTAAACAACAAGAAATGGATACGACTTCTGTCCACAACTCCTTTTGCAGGTTAGAATTGTTGATCATGCTTCTGGCTCTTTCCATAAGAGTCTAATTCATACGTTCAACAACACCATTTTTCCGAGGAGTATAAACATCAGTTTTGTGTTTAACAATTCCTTCATCCTTACAATATTGTTCAAATTCTAGAGAAGTAAATTCACCACCATTTTCAGTTCCTAAAATTTAATTGATTTGCGTGTTCTTTTTTCTACCATTGCTTTAAATTATTTAAAGACATTGAATACATCAGCTTTCTTTTTCAGCATAAAGACCCAAACTTTATGGGAGAAATCATCAATAAATGTTGAAAAATATAAAGCACCTCCATATGATATAACAGGAGATGGTCCCCACAGATCAGAATGAATATAGTCCAAAATTTCTTTACTATTATGACTTCCATTTTTAAACCTCTGTTTACACTATTTTCCATACACACAGTGTTTACAGAAATCCAACTTGAAGGATTTCAAATCAGGAAGTAATTTACGGTTCATCAGTACCTGAAGACCTTTCTCGCTCATGTGATCCAACTACTGATGCCATAGGCGAGTACCTTCTTCTTCTTTCTGTGACACAATCACTGCTTCACTGACTTGAGTACTTCCTTTGAGTCTGTAGACATTAACACTAGTTAATGTTCTAACTGTGTTATCATACATTTTAATCCCGATATTTCCCATCCCAACAGTCTAACATGATACATTATTACCCATAAACACAGAACTACCATTTACAACTTTATATGAAGTGAACCAATTTCTGTGTGGACACATGTGATGAGAAGCACCAGAGCCTAACATCCAACTTTAAAAATCCTAAGAGACATTACATACATGTAAAGTTTCATCTATCATACATAATTCTTCAGCAGATAAAACTTCGTCTATCATACCTGAATCAACCCGATTTGCTTCTTCTTTGGTTATCAGACTCCTTTCGTTTACAACAGTCTTTCTTGAGGTGTCCAATTTTATTGCAGTGACACCATTTTGCCTTACACATTTTCCCTTTGATTTTGATCTAGAAGACCCCCTTGTTTTTTCTCCTCTCTCCTTTGACCGTCCTCTGGCTATCATGGCTTTTGGTGCAGTTGTTTTAGTACTGGATTTCCTCCGTACTTCTTCAGATAAGAGAGCTACCACAACTGATTCAAATTTCAAAGAATTTGCAGTGCTCAAACTGATTGAAGTTACGAAGTGGTCCCACGACTTATGCAGAGAACACAACAAGGTTATATCTTTGTCTTGTTCCTGAATTTTAAATTCCATATCTGATAATTGGAATATAAGTGTATTAAAAATATTTAAATGTTCTGCAACTTTTGTACCCTCCATCTGTAGACTGTACAATTGCCTTTTCAAATAAATTCTATTGGTTAATGATTTTGTGATATATAGTTTTTCCAGTTTTTCCCATAAACTTGCAACTGTACTCTCTTCAAAAATGTTGAAGAGAACTTCATCCACCAGGCATAACCTGATGGTACTGAGAGCTCAGGCATCCAAGTCCTCCCAGTCTGAATCTGTCATGCTAGCAAGTTTCTTATTTGCCCCGTCTAATGCTTTGTGCAACCCTTGTTGCACCAACAAATCCCTAACTTTCAGTTTCCATAGAGCAAAGTTGTTATTGCCGATGAATTTCTCCACCTTGAACTTTGCATTCGTCATCTTGGCAATTCTCTCCTCATAGGGTTTCAGTGTTTCAACAAAAGAAAAATTTGATTTGTCTTCTTCCAACAAGGGCTTTCCAAGTTTTTATTTTTATTTTTCCTACTTCAATTTTCTAAAAAATTTCACAAATTCCCAACCAAAATTCAAAATTTTACTTTCCCAATTTTTTTTCAAATTGACTTAGAAAATGCAGAGACTGAGCAGCCTCCATCTGGACACTTATTCTGTTTCAGTCTTCCACATCCGATAAAATCTTTGCTGCTGTACTCAAAGCTAAAATTTAGGAAATGTTTGGTGTAAATGACACAACCTTCCTTTGATACCATGTAGCGCCTTCGAGGGCTCCCAATTTTCACGTAGCGTCTCTCTTTCACCTTTTCTTATGCAGCGTCTCTCTTCGAGGGCTCCCCAGTTTTCTCAACTCAAATCGATAGCTCTGATACCAATTTTTGGCCAAGCGGTTAATTAAACAAGAAATGTATAAATGAAACTGAATGAAACTGAATGCAATGACACAAGTAAAAAAACACAAGATTTTACGTGGTAAAACCTTGATAGGGTGTCAAGGAAACATCCACGGGGCAAGGGATTGAATTCTTTATTCAATCAACAATTATTTTGCATGTTTACAATAGTTCGGGCATTCATCAGTTATATAAGAGCATGTCCATTACAAAACTGCTGCTTCGGTATAAAACTAACTTGGCAGTAACTAATACAATATACACATATTTACTTAATTAGTTGTCCAATTCCAACAAAATCATAATTGAATTCTCCTTGGAAATACTTGGAATTTGGATCCATTCAACTAGGATGATCATTAAATACCATAACTTTTATTGATTAGGGTGATGTAGGCCAATCCATAGTTTTTAAGCATCCTCGTTAATTTTTTTGCACACAACACAACTATAAATGATTGGTGATGTAAATAATTTGATATCCAAATTGCGTTTTTGCAATTTCTAACCTGTGCTCAAAACAAATTCTGAACCAACCAGGCTATAAATGAACCAAACTGTTCCAAATACCAAAGGGAGAGAAAAGGAGTCAAAGCCACACCGATTGTTCTTTTAAACTGAATCATTTACTCATTAAAATAAATAGAAAAACATTTGCATCTCAAAGACCAAATTTCATTTCAAAGATCAAATTATTTTAAGATAGGGAGTGCGACCGTACTGACAGTATTTATTGGTGCAACCATTTGTAAGTGCAATAGATGTTTCTCTTTTTGATATATATATATATATATCTATATCTATATATATATATATATATATATATATATATATATATATATATATATATATATATATATATATATATATATATATATCATCGAAAATTAAAAATATTAGAATATCAAATTTGAATAACGAATATAGTATGATTTTTTCATAATATTGAATTTATTTATACATTAACAATAATATTTTAAACCATCAAAAATAAAAATCTCATTCCAAATGTAATTGCTAACTTAGAAATATCAAACTGGACAGCCCATTATATTCCATATTCTCACTCCAATTTCCCAGTCATCAATGCTCACCCTAATTGATGTGTACACTATTATAATTATAGTATTTTAATGGAGTTTATGCTTAGATAGAGTCCTTATTCACGACATGGTCTCCTCGAAATAAACTAAACATCCTAAAATTGTTTAGTCAAAGTATTTGTTTCTTCCTCAAAAGCAAATATATTATCAAATATACGAAGATGCTCTTTTATTCCAGTAATAAAATGGCAGTCGAAGAAAAGAACTACATGTGAATCAAATTATAGATGGGTCACCACATACTTACAGAATGTCGTGAATTAATGAAATTAGGTGATTCAATGAATATTGACATAAATTAGAGAGGATTATGCATGAGGATTTAAAGGAAATGCATGAGATAGAACAAATATTTGGTTGATTAAAAAAAAAAGTATTAATTTTGATAGGAAGTCACTCTCTTGATGTTTACAATAATAAATATAAATTCCAATAACTAGATGAACTCTCGAGACTTGCACCTACAAGTGAACCCTTAGTTCCGTAAGTTAGGTAGCAAATCCATGCAAAGTCGTTTATATTTTACTTCTCTCAAAACGCTTATTGAACTCTTGTTTCAAATCATTTACTTAGGTATTTCTTCCTTTTAACATTCATTTAGTTAATTCATTTTTTATAATCAACACAACACTATTTTCTCTTCTGTCTTGCTCCTTGATGATTAGTGCTGAGACCACTATAAACATAGGACACCATAGAATTTGCATACAACATTTATGTAGAAACATATCAACAAAATTAAGTTATTTTCAATATCGAATTATTGCATGCTTTTCTATATTATTTATGAATTTTCATTATTTTAAATAAATTTAATATTAAACATCATTAAAATTAATATTGTTTTACTTACAATAAAAGCCAATGAAACCCTGGAATACTTCCCCGCATTTGATTACAGGGGTCGACACTAGATAATCAAAGACAATAAAACCTATGATCAACAACAACTAAAAACAATATCAAAAAATTCCATATGTAACTATTGATCACTTAAGCTAACATTTGAGAATAAAACAAATTTTGTATTTATTATCATATTTTTCAAAAACAAAATGTACATTTTATAAAAATATAATATCTCTATTTAATATTATTGATATTTAAATTATCTCTTACAATAATTTTATTTTTAGCATATAAGTTAGGGCTTGGAAAATCTCCTTTTATTTATTAAGGTAATTATACCTTGTTGAACAAAAAAAAATCTCTTAAATTAATTTCATGATGCTAATTATTACAAATTGATTTTCATTTCTCAAAATAAAAATGTATAATATATATTTTTTAATGTATTGTATTTCTATTTAAATATAATAAGAAACTTTATATTTTACAAAATTTCAATAATAAATTATCTTTAATTGTTGTCTATCATAATGATTATACATTTATATTCATCAAATTAATATTTTTTAAAATTATATATATAATTCGTACGCAGGTTTTAATATTTAGGCTCTTGATATGTTCGAGATTTAATAGTTAGGCTCTTGAGATGTTCATGGCTCACCTGGTTCTTCTAGTGGCATATCCAATCTAGGTTGCATATGCGATTTTGTGGTTCTGGCCGAAATCTATTAAGGCCTATGCATGTGATTGGTTTAAGGTCTCTCTCTTTCTTCAACATTTCTGGATATTATATGACCTATGCCTATGGTAATTTCTTATCTCTTAGGGCCCTGACAGGTAACCAACGACGGTTCTAGGTTTTGTTTAAGATGTGCCTCTTAACAATGTTTATCGTGACAGGTGCTCCAATAGAGGGCATTCCCTGGCCACTCGAGGTTGCTCATTTGTCTTTTAGTTAAGTGTTTGCAGGTTGATAGTTTGGTATTTTGAAGTAAACCGCATGGCTCGTGCAGCAGCTCGAAATAGCAGAGCCACCTGTGGCTACAATGGTCGTGGGAAATAGGTTAAATCGAAACCTTTTAATTTAGGTTCCTCCTCTGGTAAACCCTGTGGACGGAAGCCCACCTCTAGGATAATTGAGGACGCAGTGAGGGCATACCATGTAGGCTTGACCTCGGTATGCCAACTTATAGCTGAATGGGACGATGTGCTTGATGAGAAAGCAGGTATTCTCGATCCAAATTTGGAAGAATGGAAAGATTTGGTTCTAGGCCCAAGCCACTCCCTGGGTCGCACCTCCCAATACAAGTAGACACTACACTTGTATTGGATGATGAAAAGCCTCTTGAGGAAAGAATTGGAACATATCCCCTTAGGATCGGTTACGTAGGTCGTGGCAGTCGTGGATTATAGTCAATATTTTCAGTAGTTAAAATTTCAGCTACAGTAGCAAAGTGGCCGCCTCAGTTGCAATAAGAGGCACATCCCTTGCATACCGCAATTTGAACTCCCCAGATCGCCTGCTAAAGATCTGACCCTAGTTGATTCTGCAGAAGATGAATAGTCTGATGGTTTCCCTATGTTTTAGTTTATAGTATATGCAACAATTTTTTTATGTCTAGTATTTCCAGTATGTTTATAGTTATCTAGATGTTAGGAAGTTCAAAGAAAATCAGACATTGATAGCTTGGATAGGTAGACTGATTCTATGCTGTTTTTAGATGGATTATCATGTTGTTAGGTGGCCAACAGCTATGGTTTCCCTTAGGGAAGGTTGAGGCCACCTAACCATTATGAAGATGGATGTATCCAACCCATTTTTCTTAAAATTAATGAACAAGAAAGGAACTACCAACCTTACAAAAAAAAAAAAATTATAGGCATAATCTACTAATTATACATAAATGATCTCTAATCATTATATTATTATGGTTATATATTTATACTTATCAAATTATTACATTTTATAACTATACATAATTTTACTAAAAATAGATAATGTTTTTATCATTATAATAGGCATATGATTATCAAAACCTTTTCACTTCGAACTATGCTTTTTATGATTTTTCATTTATTTCTCTCTTCTATGATTTAAGATTTTTCAAAAGGACTTTTTATGTAACATTAAAGATAACAAAATAAATTCCAACAATATATATTTATAATATATATCATTTAATTCAAAATTATTATTATTGATTTTAAATCTATATGAATATAAATTTATTTTAGTGCTCAAACTATTATGTATACAAGTAGTAATTTTGAATATAAAAGAATCTAAAAACATTGTAAACTATTAGTATATGATATAAACTAACACTGAATTTGGAATTTATAACTACAATTTTTAGTTTTGAATACAAAAAAATTTAATATGGGAGTAGGAAACGTACATATATCAAACCAATTAGATGTATTAGTAATGGACACGGAAAAATAAATATAATTAACGTAACCAATCATTCTATACTAATAGGCGTTCGAGTACTAGAATCCATTTTCAAATATGAAGATACATAATATTTTACTCAATAGAAAATAAATTATTTCAAATTGAGGAATCCCTAATCGGGGTGTGAGTTGAGTAAGAAAGCATTGTGGGATCTAGGCCACAGTAATCATGTTAATGATGGTAATAAATGACGGGGGTTGGTGTGGATAACCCTACACATGTAAACTCGTGCATGGAAATCTTGGGAATATTAATGAGCATAGGTGGTGGAATATGACGACGAACAAGGTCAGTTGCGCAGTTGCTATAATATTTATCAAAATTTCAGCATGAAAGAGCTAGAAACTCTTAGCAGGTAAGGAGGAGCCAAGGTTGAGGGCAGCAGGCATTACATGGGGAGTGCCATAGGTAGTTTACTAGGCTAGTGTTTGAGTGACCCTGCCACATTGCCTTCTCTCTCGTGGGTACATTTTACTCAGCCCATCTCTTTCTATTATATCTTTAGTGATATGTATCAATGGAAAAGATCATTCTTATGTTTGTCTTTTTATCTAAATATTCCAGTTATGCGACTATTTGTTGGGAATTATGTTTTCTTGTAACCCTTCAATCTGCAGATCTGTTGATTCATGGAATCCCTCCTGTCCATTCCTAAATTTAAATCCCAAACGTGAGCAGGGAGGTTCGAGTCTTCTTCGTTTATGCTCCTTTGTTAGTAGCTTGAGGTTTGGGCATGGGGGGTTTATGGTGCATGTGGAGTCGTTTGGGTGATGCCAGCAATAGTCAAATATCTCTGTAAAGGGTAGCTTTGAGTCTAAATAATTTAAGGTCAATGGGAACTTGGTCCAACCGAGTGATAGGTTACAGTCGGGGAAGAAGGTGGTTGACTCTTCCTTTATGAATGAGGTCTCTCAACCCTTGATGTAATGAAGAGGTCAAGGCCCAGGGTCACACTCTGTAAGATAAGCCTCACATGTGGTCCTGGGATAAGCCCCATCGAAGATGGACTAGTTTGGTAGAGATCATCCTTGTGCAACATCTCGAGAGGAAATTATGGGTCAGATTTATTGAAATGATATCTATTTGTTGTTGTCTATTAGTTCTCACAGGAAAGCTCCACCCTCGGGACACCAATCCTCATATCCCTCTCTCCATCGGAGCCCGCCTATGTGATCAACGACCATGGGCCAATGACTCTGGGTCTTTTATTACAAGGAAACTTAGGAAGGTTTTTATAATGGTCCTTTTTGCAACGACAGTACACTTGTTATCCCTCCGAAGTCATGGCTTAACCCCAAGTCAGGGGCGTGGTCAAGGAAGCGATTAGAATAGGTCCACCAACGCCTGGTGCATGGTAGTATTGATCCTTATTCGTAATGTAGCAGGTAATGCATACAAAATTGGCACTCCTTTATGGTATAGAAACATAATTAGTGAATGGTAAGAGGAAAATTGAGTTGAGATGGATCTCAAAGAGTAGGAGGTTCTAGCTTATTTTGGTGATCGTTTAACAGAAACAAGCCACATGTGTGGTAAATGAACCTTGTTAACTCAAACTTTTCATATCTATTGGATGATGAAGAATTTTTTGGCTAAGGCATTAATGTTGCCACTTATATGTATCCTAGGGCCCTCAGAAGATATTCAACCAATTCAGAGGGTAGTTCAACTGATTCATTGTGAAATCCAGCAGCAGAATGCACATCTAGCACACATTAAAAAACATATACAATGCATGCCTTCGACATAACAACCTGGATCTAATGCAATATATCCAACTTTGATTGAATATTCAGATGATTAATACCTCCTAGATGCATAGGAAGGTTTTTATGGCATTATTGTGTAGGCTAGTTGATATTATAGGATATAAAGGCAAATACATTTATTTAGCGCTGCTGGAAAAACTTAGACATTTTTGGTTTTGGACTTGTTATAATGCAACCAAATGGTCAACATACTTGGTTTCCCAATGGCTAGGTTGAGACCATTTGGACATGGACACATTCAAGTAATAGTACCGAATTTCAAATATGAAGATACATAATAACTTATTCAATATAAAACATATTATATCAAACTGAGGAATCCTTGATCAAGGTGCGAGTTAATCAAGAAACCACTATGGGATCTGGGTCACAGTAATCATGTTAATGAAGGTCATAAACAACAGGGGTTGGCGTGGCTAGCCCCTCACATGTAAACTCATGCAAGGGAAGCTTGGGCATATCAATGAGGAAGGATGGTGGCATAGGACAATGAATAAGGCCAATTACATAGTTGGTATAATATTTATCAAAATTTCAAGATGAAAAAGATGGAAATTTTGCAGGTAATCAGGAGTTTCGGTCGAGGGAAATGGCCATTGTGTGCGGAGTGTAAAGGGAGGTTTAAAAGGATAGTGTTCGAGAAACCTCACCACACTTTCTTCACTCTCGTGCATATGTTCCAGTGGGCCCATATCTTTCTATTATGTCTTCAGTGATGTGTATCAACGTCAAATCGCTTTGGTCTGTTTGTATTGTTCTCTCTATTTTGGTTTGGGAATATTCTATTTATGTGCCTATTTGTTTGGAGTTTTGTATTATGGTAACCCTTGCTTCCACGGGACTACTTCCCATCCACCAACAACCATTCTCCAAGTGTCCTCACAGGATTGGACCACATGCCAACTATATAACCAAGTCAACCTAATGATGTCAGCACCACATAAGCGTATGGATTTCCACGTGGCAACCATACATTTATAATTAACCCTACGCTTTGAATTTTTTATGCTCCTTTGTTAGTAGATTTAGGCTTGTGCATGGGGGTTTTCTGGTGCATGCAGAGTCATTTAGGTGATGCCAAGAGCATTCAAATATCTTGGAATGGGTTGCTTCGATTCTGAAGAATTTAAGGTCAATGGGAAGTCAACCCAAATGGGTGATAGGTTACATTCGAGGAGGAAGGTGGTTGAGTCTTCATTTACACATGGGGTCTCTCAGCCCTCGATTTAACGAAGAGGTAAAGTCCCAGGATCACACTCTGCAAGATAAGCTTGATATGTTGTCTTGGGATAAGCCCCATCGAAGATGGAATGGTTTTGCTAAGATCATCCTTGTGCAACATCATCAGAGGAAATTATGGGTCAAATTTATTGAAATTCTATCTGGTCATTGTTCTTTGTTAGATCTCGTAGGAAAGTTCCACCCTTGGTACAACAAGCCCCATATCGTTCTCTCTCTCCACTGGATCCTCCCTATGTGATCATCCAACCGTGGGCCAAGGGTTTTAGGAATTTTATTGTATGAAAACTTAGGAAGGTTTTCATAAGGGACGTTTGTGCAACAATGGAACGTCCCTCATCGCTCTAAAACCATGGGTCGAACTCAAGCAAGGGGCGTGGTAAAGGACACGATTTGAACAACCACACAAAGGGTCATTCGTGTGGTAGTATTGATCATTTGGGTAATGTAGCAGCTAACACATACAGAATAGGAACTCCTTCACGGGCCAGAAATATAATCAGTGAATGGAGGGAGGAAATTAGAGTTGAGATGGATCCCAACGACCAAGAGATTTTGGCTGACTTTGGTGATATTTTACCATACCCATGTGAGAGGCATGGTAGACGAACCTTGTTAATGAAAAATCTTCATATCTATTAGATGATGAAGACTTTGTTGGCTAAGGCATTAATGTTGCCACTTACAGGTATCCCAGAGCCCTTAGAAGATATGCATGGAATTCATAGGGAAGTCCAACTAATTGAGTGTCAAATCCAACGGCAGAATGCAATTGTGGCATGCATTGAAAGACATATTTCGTGCATGCCTGTGAGACAACAACCAAGATCTAGTGCCAAATATCCATATCCAGTTGAATCCTCAGATGATTAAAGCCTCTTAGATGTAGAGGAAGGAGTTTTTGGCGTTATTGTGTAGGTTGGTCGATATTAGAGAATATAAAGACAATTATCTGTTGGAAAAGCTTAGGCATTTCCATTTTTGGACTGGTTATAATACAACGAGATGGTGAAGATATTTGGTTTCTTAATGGGCAGGTTGAGGCCATCTGGACATGGATGCTTATGTTGTAATACCTATTATAGTTTGAAGTAATAGAAAGGCACCACCCACACATACAAAAACAAATTAAGGAAATTAATTTTCCAATTGTACGCTGCATTTATTTATAAATATTTTATATTATTAATAATCTTAAATATATATATTTTAGCTTTTTATATCAAACAATAAAAAATATGAAACTTTTGTTAAATATAATAATAATTTATATTTGTAAGTGTTTCAATATTTTTAAATACAAGTTTTTGTTTGGAAGTTATGTGAATATATAAAGTAAATGTTAATACAAGATTTTATGTTTAAATCTTCGAGATATTAACCCATGGAATTGTACTGAGTTAAGTTGGCAAAGATCAACCTAGAGATTATAGTGGTCTAAAATAAACCCTTATATATATATATATATATATATATATATAGAAAGTAAGTAAACACAAAGAACCAAATTAAACAACCATTAAACTAAAAAATATATATAAAACAATCTTGTTAAAATTTACCATAACAATATAGAAATTTAATATGAATTTGAGTAAATTTGGTCATAACAAAATAAATGAATTTTACCATTAAATATATGTTTTAGAAGAAATAAAAAGGACCTCACTAGTTTTCAAGGCAGTTGGGTGGCGACGTAATTCCCAATCCATTCCCAACTCATATATTGATTTAGCCTTATTTAGGGACGTTGACATTATCTAAACATTTGTCAAAGTAATTCTTGTGCACACAATTATTTAGTTTCACATAAAATTCACCTCCACATTGGTCTATGCCATTATGTTGATTCTTTTATAAGTGACATCTTGTATTTATACTGTAAATGCATAAAGAAAATTATACGTGACAACCTGTATTTGTACTATAAAATCATAAAATTCACAGCTACATTTTTCAAATGGATGCTTTTATAAGTGACATAATGTATTTGTATTGTATTTGTACTCTAAAATCATAAAACTCAGAGTCACATTTTTCAAATGGATGCTTCTATAAGTGACATCATGTATTTGTATTGCAAATGGTTGCACGCAACGCCATCACAAACATTATTACTAATTCCGAACTTCAAAACCAATATGCTCAAAAATCATTGTCATATATTTCGATTGAGTTTATCATATATATATATTAGGAACAAATAATCTATTTGAGAAGAAAATTGTAAACAATGTCTCACAATATAGGAATAAGTAATCTATGTGAGAAGAAAATTGTAAACAATGTCTCAGAATATAAGAGTAGGCGTGAAATGGTGATTGCAAATGATTCTTTCGTGTGTTAATGATGTAATAGCTACACTGATAGCGGCTCACAAGGGTGATGTAAATTAGAAAAAGGAGGTTTAAATATTAAATGTTATTTGAGTGAATTTTAGAGATATGCTACAAAAGTTTCAATTATATATATTTGGATAGTGTTTATTTCAGTCCTAAATTTTTAATATTATCAATTAAATTTTTAATATTATAAATTAAATTATTAATATCATTAATTAATTGTTTTGTAAGAGCTCATCTAATTTTCTATTTTACAACTTGTAATTTATTTATTAATATCAATATAATTTTAATAGTTATCAATATCAATAAGAATGTTTACGATTTCATTTTGTATCCATCAAATTATTTTGTGATTTGTTCATATTATCTTTTTTAATAGTTAAAAAAAAATATTTAAGCGCTTCACCTTGTCTCCTCATAAATTGTGCAAACTTTTTATATATAAATAATTTAGTAAATTATTAATAATTTTACTATTCTTTTTTTTGCTTAAGCAAGAGACGGTCCTTCTATTAACTTAGGTAAAAAAAAATTTACACAGGTTACAACAGATGCACAGAGGCACAAACTCCCACAAAGGGAGACTGAAAATACCCAAAGTACCCATAAAACCGCCCAAAAATCAAACAGAAACAAGGCCTAGACTGCCCTGGAACCAAAAGCAGGCAAGTGGATCCAAAGTCTGCTGATTTGTCTTCTAACAATCCGGCAGTCAAAATTCAACCCGCGCGAAGGCGAAGCCCACAGAAAAACCTTTAAGTTGCATGATCAACACTGTCCATTGATCTTTTCCTTCTGATCCAACGGCTGGTGTCCATATCGCGCGGCTTAAAACCCCGCTGAATACCGCGCAATGAAGGCGGTTTTCTTTTTCGATCCTCCACCATGTGTTGCCTCCTGAGTGGAATCGCTGGCTTTTCATTAAAAAAGTCTTTGGTTTGGATGGCGCTTGATGATGGTGGTAAACCATTAGTGGTTTTATTCTTTCAGGCCCACCAACTTGCACGCCAAAAGGTGGCCGTTGATCTTCCCTCTCTGGATCTGACGGCCACAAACCAAATCGGACCGCACATCCTCTCGCAGATTACCCAGCGATGAAGGCGGATTACCCAACGATTTTGCTATTCATATATAAAATCATCCTTATGATTATTTATTTAATTTTTAATTTATTTTCGAGCTTTTTTTAATTCATCTGTCATTATTTATTTTTATTATTTCCATTGCATATTTAACATAATTTGATATTTATCATGATTAGTATCTCTAGATACTTTCATTCTCGTAAAATAATAATTTTTAATTAATTTTCAACAGTTTTTTTTTTTTAATGTGAAGAGTAGCTATTTTTAATTATAATTCTAAATATTTTGAAAATATTATATTCATATATTTAAAGTAACTAGATATTTTATATAATATAAATTTTAATTAAACCCATAGGGTGTAGTGTTTGTGGTTGAGGAATCCATTCGTGCTTAGGGCTGGTGTGGGTAAGGATAGGTCTAGTGTGCCCCAGGATGAGTAGATTAGGCATGCTAGTCATCTTAGGACTCACATAAGTGCGCTCTCTCTCTCTCTCTCTTTAATTTGATTATTAACTTACAAACTAAAAACCTATTATCAAAATTTAGCTATTTTCGATATTGAAGTATTGCATTATTTTCTCTATTATTAGGCATTTTCATTTTTTCAAATAAATTTATTATCAAAATTTATTAATTTTTTTTTTTTTTTTACCTCGAATGAAATGAAAGTAGGGGAAACTCGGAGCACTTCATCGTGAATGTTAAATTGAATGGCAAGTCATGTTTGCGGGACACAAGGTAATTAAAGAGTCAAATCCAGAACCAACAACATGTGTCCCGCAAACATGACTTGCCATTCAATTTAACATTCAATAAAAAAAATATTTTTTAAATCAATTTTATGATGTAAGTTATTACAATTTGTTTTTTTTCTCATAACAAAAATATAAAATATATATTTTTAATATAATCCACTTCGTTTTTCCCCAAATTCTCAATAATAATGACGATTATACAATTAAACAATTATATTCATCAAATTATTATTTTTTAAAATTATATATTTAATTTTACTAAATACATTAGGTATATTTTAATGGCTTTATTATTATAATAAGTATATGACTATAAAATGCATTTTACCTGAAACCACGATTTGAATGCTTTGTCATTTTTTTTTTTTCTCTCCATTTATGACTTAATATTCTTTTAACAATTTTTCTTATAACATTTAAGATAACATAATGAATTTCCAAAATATATATTTGAATTATATATCATTTAATTCAAAATTATTACTATTCATTTTAAACATGTATGAATCTAAATGTATTTTAATGCTCAATCTATTATATATTGAGGAGGAGTGAATTCTAAGTACAAGTAGTAAATTTTGAATACAAAGTATTGTAAAAGATTAGTATAAGATGTAAACTGATTGTAAATTTGACATTCATATATACAATTCTTAATTTGGAGTATAAAAACATTTAATATTGAAGTAAGAGGCATACAATTTATCAAACTAACTAGATGTATTAGTAATGGATAAAGAAAAATAAATATAAGTAACATAGCCACTTACTCTACACCAATAAGAATTCAATTTATGCTTAAGTGTTTTCCTACAAGATAAACACCAAGAACTAGTTTCAAATATGAATATACATAAGATGTCATTCAAGACAAAGGAATTATTTCAAATTGAGGAAAATATTGTTTTTTGGGTCAAAATTACACACTTTATTTCTAATTATAAATATTTTAAATTATTGTATTTTTAAATATGAGTTTCTTTTTAGGAAATTCACTTAGCAAGTTTGTGAAAATGTAAAGTAAATGTTAATAGAAGATTCCATATCCAAATATTTGGGATATGAAGTCATGGAATTTTACGAGTTAAGATGACAAAGATCCACGTGGAGGTTGTAGTGGTAGCAAGATGAATCAACCATCAAAGTATATATAAGCATATATTACAATATCTTAGTCTAATATAATATAAAGTAAGCATACGCAAAGAACCAAATTGAACTCACATTATTCAAGAAAACAATATAAATGAATCTTCTTAATTTTAGCAATAATAATATAAATGAATCTTGTTAACTTTGGCCATAACAATATAAATGAATTTGGCAATGTTTTATTGTGAAGCTTTTGAACAAATAGAAGGACCGCACTAGTCTTTAAGGCAGCTGGGTGGTGAAGTAGTCCCCAAAGCCACTCCCAACGCATTGGTACATATTGAATTTGCTATGTTTGCAGCCGTTGAACTTATGTGAACGTTTTCCAAACTAATTCCTGTGCACGGAACTGTTTAGCTGCACGAAAAATTCACAGCCACATTCTTCGATGACGTTCCGTGGATGTTTTTAAAAGTGACATCTTTTATTTGTACTGCAGATGACTGCACACAACATCATCACAAACATTATTGCTGATTTCAAACTTTTTTAAAAGTGACATCTTTTATTTGTACTGCAGATGACTGCACACAACATCATCACAAACATTATTGCTGATTTCAAACTTCAAAACCAATATGTCCAAAAGATATTGGGATAACCGATATGTATGAAAGATATTGGGATAACCGATATGTATGAAAATTATTGTGTTATATACTATTTGTCATTTCTATGCATTTAACATGGCGAAAAATTATATGAGAGACATGATTATTGATTCCAAACTTCTAAAATTCCTCCATCCACGCATGCCTGCGTCAACTCATACATTTTTCTACACAAACTTTTCTTTTCCTTTCAATTTTGTACAAATCTCGAAATTTCTCCGGTGGGAAAAAAGTATTAAAAAAAATTAGTGTTTGGAAAATATAATTAGCTGGGTAGATCTGTTTAATTAGGTGGGCATAGATAGTTAGGTTGACCGATGTGTTTATATGGAAAAAAAATAATTCCATGATAACTATTTCACGCATTCCACTAAACTCCTCCATCCACGCATTCCGCTATTTCGATGCCTGCGTCAACTCATACATTTTTCTACACAATTTGCATTTCAAACTTTTCTTTTCCTTTCAAGTTGGTACAAATGTAGGGGCTTTTTCAAGTTTGTCGAAATTTCTCCGGTGGAAAAAAATATTAAAAAAATTACTGTTTTGAAAATATAATTAGGTGGGTAGATCTGTTTAATTAGGTGGACATACCGTTGGGTTCACCGATGCGCTTATATAGAAATAAAATTTGCTGGTCAATTAAGCCGATGATAACTATTTAATTATCAGGCAACATTTTAGATTTTTTTAATACTAATTATAAAATAATTAATATTAATTATAAAATAAAAGGTTGAGATTAGTCTAAAAAGTTATTGTTTCTTTTCTGACTAATCATATATATGCATGTATTATGTAAACATGAGTTATGTTTTCTTCAACATGTGAATTCTAGATTGTTATTTCCATCCACTTATTTTTGTGTAAGCTCTTTAACTTCCTTTTGTACAATGTAATATATTTGTTAATTCAAAGTTAATATAATTGCAATGGATAGTAAGGTCAGTGATAATGTTTACAAACTCATTCAATAACTTATTGAACAGACCTAGAGAGACATTGTTTGGTTTTAAGGTATACAAAAGTGAATTTTATTTTCATTTTAATTTCAACCAGAAGAACTTACACTTTCAATTAATAAACTTCATTGGCTTTTTTATTTCTCTTTATTTCAACTAATCTAGCCTCAACAACATTGGATGGAAGAACAATCACCAATGGAATGCTATAGCAAGATTGATTTGTATTCCTTTATATATTTTTAATATTTTCATAATAAACCCCCTCCCTATCCATTCACTTTTTCTACCCTAAGATAAGATAATATTGCAGCACTTGTGTTTATACCATTATATATGATGTAGCTAGAAATATAGTTTGAATATTCAGTACATTTTTTCATGCACAAATTATTTGGTAAGTTATTAATATTTCCAATTTGATATTATGATACTTCAGTTTGTATCATTATATATGCTTTATTTTAAAACTAGTTTTACTATTGTGCAGATTTTTTATGCATAAATAGTTTAGCTAGTCATTCATATTTTTCTATTTTTCTCTTTCCATTTACTTTATCCAAAAAAAATAAAGACGCATTCAATGTACATGGAAACCCACATTGAGCCCTCACCAAAGAACTAATTTTACACTGATATTCTGAGAATGGTTAAAACAAAATGGATATGCTCAAATTATTCTTAAAAGTGACCATGGTATTGTGATGGCCATTTAATTAATGAAGATGTCTATTATATATGTATTTCATTCAACCACATTCAAAAACTACGGAAATGCCTACTTGTAAAACAAAACTGTCTGCTTTTTCAATGACCATCTTTGTACGAGCCTTTCACAGGTGGGTATGATCACAAAATGCATGAGATATTTTGCACTTCATAGATTAACATGACTAAAATTATTTTTCCTCCCTCACTTTCAGTGATGGAATTTGACAAGAATTTTTCCAGTATCTGCGGTTTAGAATTTCCTAATGGCTATCTCTCTTGATGTATTTCAAACTATGTAAAATGTATTTTTGACGGTTTAGCTTTTTGTAGAAAACATCATTAATACCCTATTAAGGAAATCCAAGGAATTTCAAAATTTGTAAAATGTATTTTTGACCATTTAGCTTTTTGTAGAAAACATCATTAATACCCTATTAAGGAAATCCAAGGAATTGTAAACATATATAGCTGCAGAGAAACTAGGGCATGTTACTAGCATTAGCAAAGGGAGTAGACATGTCATAGTGCTCACCCATCTTATGAGTCACGAGGATTTTTTCAAAGATTTTCCTTGCCTCAAATCATAAGTTGATTCGCACTAGAAATACTTTGAATTCGGATCCATTCAACGAGGATGATCATTAAAGACTATAACTGTTATTGATTAGGGTCATGTATGCTAATCCATATTTTTTAATCATCTCCATTAATTTCACTGAACACAACACAACTATAAATGGTTGGTGATGTAAATAGTTTGACATCGAATTTTCATTTTTTCAATTGCTAACCATGCTCAGAACAAAGTCCGAAACCAACAAAGCTAGAAATGAACCAAACTGTTCCAAATAAAAAATGGAGAGCAAAGGCGTAAAGGCACACCGACTATTCTTTTAAATTAAATTATTTAATCATTAAAATAAATAGAAAAAATTTTGCATCTCAAAGACCAAATTTCATTTCAAATATCAAATATTTTAAGATAGGAAATGTGACTGTACTGACATTATTTAGTGGCGTAGCCATTTCTAAGTGTAATATACGTTTCTATTTTTGATATATATATATATATATATATATATATATATATATATATATATATATATATATATATATATATATATATAAATTAGAATATCAAATTTGAATTATGTAATATACTATGATTTTTTCATATTATTGAATTTATTTATACATTAAGAATCACATTTTAAACCATCAAAAATTAAAATCTCATTCCAAATGTAATTTCTATCTTAAAAGGCCAAAGATATCAAATTGGACAACCCATTATGTTCCACCTTCTCTCCCCAATTTCTCAGCCATTATTTTTCAACCTAATTGATGTGTACTCTATTATAATTATAATATTTTCATGGAATTGATGCTTGGATAGAGTTCCTATTCACAACATGGTCTCCTCAAAATAAACTAAACATCCTAAAATTGTTTAGTTAAATATTTACTTCTTCCTCGAAAGAAAATATATTATCAAACATGCGAAGATTCTCTTCTCTTCCATTAATAAAATGGTATTCAAAGAAAATAACTACATGTGAATCAAACTACATATGGGTCACCACATACTTGTAGACTATCGTGAATTAATGAAATTAGGTGATTCAATGAATATTGACATAAATTAGAGTGGATTATGGCCGAGGATTTAAAGGAAATGCTTGACATAGAACAAATATTTGGTTCAATCAACATAAAAGAAGCATTAATTTTCATAGGAACTGAATCTCTTGATGTTTACAATAATAAATTCCAATAACTAGATGAACTCATGAGACTTGAACCCACAATTCAACTCTTAGTTTTGTAAATTATGTCGCAAATTCATGCAATTTTACTTCTCTCAAAACACTTATTGAACTCTTGTTTCTATAGTCTGTAATATAGAATTGAAAGTATATAAGATACAACACCACTACATTAGCATCAAATTAGAAGGTCATCACAGATTAGATCAAACTGAAAGGTTGTAGTGAGTTGAAGTAACAATCTCTTCTGTGCTTTAGAAAACTTCACTTTGCTAAATTTGGTGTATTGTTGCATACAGAACCCTTTCTAGGTACCTATAAGCTCTCTACAAAACATTTTATCATTTTACACATGTTGCATTCATACAAAACAAACTAGATACACTTTGAGCCACCGCATTCGAACTAGTGTAGGCAATTTTAGTTAAGAATTAATGAAAACATAGTAACATGTTTTAATAGTCCATTCGAATTTGTACATAGAACATTAGAGTAATTTCGGTGGCCCGAGAGACAAGAAAAAATGTTACATTTACATGAATAAGAGCAAGAATAACATGAACAAGATACGTATGCCACTAAATGAATGTCAGTGTAGCTACACTTCCTATCTTAAAATAATTTGATCTTTGAAATGAAAATAATTTTCTATTTATTTTAATGATTAAATTATTTCTTTTAAAAACATTTAGAGTGTGGCTTTGTTTCCTTTTCCCTTGCTTTGGTATTTAGAATGGTTTGGTTCATTTTTTAGCCCTTTTTCCTTCAGCTAGAAAGGCAATTCCCTCCTTGTTTCCTATTTTCTTTGCACTCTATTATGATAGGTATATTTTGCATGCCTTTCTCACCCTTCCCAATAGAGATCATATTATTTCCTCCTATAGTAGGGTCCATAATTACTATTCATAATTATTGTAACTAGGCTCTTATCAAATCCCTTATATTTTAACAATGCTTAGTTCTGTGTCTTTAGCCCTCTAGGTTCTATATTTAGATGTTAAGTCATGGTTGTTTCTTTCCATGAAATCTGTTCATAATTATTGTTCCTAGGCTCCTGCAAAATCCCTTATATTTTAACAATGCTTAGTTATGTATTTTTAGCCCTCTAGTTTCTATATTTAGATCTTGAGTCATGCTTGTTTCTTTCTATGAAACCTCTTCCCACAACGTTCCTGGTCGTCTCTTTGTAGGCTATAGGTCGACATTAGGTAGGTTTAAGATAGGTCTAGTTCACTTCAAAGTTCCACAACCCCCTCCAAGGCCAACCAATAAGTAAGACATAGATATATATATATATATATATATATATATATATATATATATATATATATATATGTATGTATGTATGTATGTATGTATGTATGTATGTATGTATGTATGTATGTATGTATGTATATGTATATGTATATGTATATGTATATGTATATGTATATGTATGTATGTATGTATGTATATATATATATATATATATATATATATATATATATATATATATATATATATATATATATATATATATATAGTGAATGCGCATGCCTATATGATGGATTTTGAATCTTTCTAATTTTGGGGGTTTGACTGCTAGGTTTTTGAACAAGGACTGACAGGAGCGGGCTAGTAACCATGGAGGGGCTCGAAGGGGGGAGATCCACTCCCTCATACAGTAACGTGGTATCAAACAGAAGCAAGGAGGAAAGTCTGAACAAATTCTAGAAACCAACAGAGGCAGATACAAAGAAGACAAGCACTCAAAAGCGAGAAAGCAACAAATCCCTTGAACAGGAAGGGATCCACGAGGAAGTCAGGAGAGTAATGAAATCACGAGACAACAGCCAGAGAACTGAGAACATATCTACGATGGGACCCTATAAGCCCAAGACAAACATAAAACCCTGGGTGGTCTCAAATAATCCTACACTACAGGTGCACAGAGATCACATGGCGACCTACACAGTCATATGTAAGTTTATGGGTATATGGCCACAGAGAAGGCTATGTACACTTGGATAAGAAACAACTGGAAACCAATGGGAGAAACAAATTTACATCTTGGGTCCACGGGTTTTTTCATAGTGGTATTCACTAACCTAGAGGACAAAGACAGAGTATTTGAAGGAGGACCCTACTTCTATGCTGTCGTAGGCCTTTACATGTGACCTTGGGTGATGGACGTTGTCCCAGAGTGAGAAACATTCACATCGGTCCCAATATGGATTAGACTATACTCCTTACCTTAGATTATTGGCTGCTTTAATCCTTAACAGTTATAGGAAATAAATTAGGGCATCTTATAAAGATATCAGAGGTGACTATGCGAGGTAAATATACCTCCTTAGCCCGCATATGTGTAGAAATGAACTTATTGGGAGCACTCCTGAATGAAGTCATCTTAGAATTATATGAAGAGGAATGGGTACAGGCGGTTGACTATGAACATATCCCATTCAGATGTCGTAGATTCCATGAACATGGGCACCTCTCCAGAGATTTCCCACTCAACAAAAGGGAGGACAATCTGTAAACCAACACATGAAAAGACCTTGAAGGTTTCACCAAAGTCGGAGGCAGAGGGAAAGGAGGGGGGAAAATTACCAAAAGAAACCTAGTAAGAACAATCTACCGAGTCATAACAATTTCGAGATTTTAGAGGAAGAAGGGGGGGGAATGGAACGGACAAGGAACCAGAGGACAATCATGCAGAGAAGGGAAAAGAGGATACCATGGAAATCATACATGAAAACAATGAACAAAAGGAGGACCTACCAAGCACTATGGAACTTGGAAGGGACCATGAGATGACCCCAAGTGAAGGTGGTATGGAGGACCACGACCTACAGGAGATTCTCGAGAGGGAGAATCTTGATCTAGAAAAGTTTCTAGAGAAGGGAACCAACAAAGGGATTGACTCTCTACCACAAGAGGAGTTTGACAGAGTACAACAACTATTTCTCTGAAGGTCTCAAACAAAGGTTGTAGGAGTCAAAAGGAACAACGATAGCCAGGAGAATAGAGGGGTTAAATCAATGGAGGTAACATTAGGATAGTCCACCAAAAACACGGGCAAGAAAAGAGGAAGGAAGAGATAGAATGAACTGCTGACAGAGTGTGTGAAGCTCATGATTAATTCAGGCAAGATGAAAGATCTTACCAGTTGCTCTTTTACAAACCCATCATTATGAAGCTAACAACCTAGAACATTAGGGGCCTAGGGAGTAACAGGAAACAAAGAAACCTCAGTAACAGAATAAAAGAAGAAAAGCCAGATATGGTGTTTATACAGGAAATAAAATGATCAATAGACAAAATTAGAGAAATACATAGCAAATGGCTAATCAAATATGAGTACCTAGAAGTCAAAGAAAATAATACAGTGGGGGGAATTCTCAGTCTTTGGAATCCTGAGAAATTTGGAATCCTGCATACTGAGGCATCCACTAACCACCTTTCAATGGTTATTCAACCTTTGGGGGATAAGGAATGTTACATGATCACAAATTTCTATGGTCCTCAAAAACTTGAAGACAAACTCATGCTCCTCACCTCACTAGAGGAGCTGAGAGAGAGACACCCAATAATGCCCTGGATTCTGGGAGGGGACCTAAACATTATCAGATATCTCACAGAGAAAAAAGGAGGGACTAGATCTCTTAGAAGAGACTCAATTGCCTTCCAAAACTTCCTAAACAACATGAGACTGGTGGACATGGAAACAATAAATGGTGCCTTCACATGGAACAATAAGAGAGGAGGAGATTCTCAAGTTGCTTCGAAACTAGATAGATTCATAATCTCGGAGGAACTCCTCCTCATTGGCCATAACTTGACTGCTTTTATCCTCCCTTTCGGAGGCTCAGACCACTGGCCTATTCAGCTAGAGGCTTCGTTTATTGGCACTCCAAGGAACAAACCTTTCAGGTTTAAAAATTTCCGGCTCACTCACCCTGACTTCATCAATAATATTGGAAAATGGTGGGTGGAAGACATGGCCACTCAAGGCACAAAAATGTTCCTCCTGCAATAGAGACTCAAACACATCAAGCCAAGGCTTAAAGAATGGAACAAAAATGAGTTTGGAAATATTTTTAAAGCCAAAAGAGAAGTGGAAAAAAAATTACAGGAAACTAAACAAATTCTCATCACATAAGGCTTCACAAAGGAAAGGAAAATGAAAGCTGACTCTCTTCAATAAGAATGGGACAATAGATGCTAGTAGGAGGAAATCTTATGGAGACAGAAATCAAGTGTGCAATGGATTAAAGAAGGGGAAATAAATACGAGGTTCTTTCACAAGTCTACCATGGAACATAGGGCACATAATCGGATCACAAAACTTGTATATCCTCAAGGGAAAGAGCTAATTACTCACAAAGAAATGGAATCTTTTCTAGTACAACATTTTAAAAGCATAGAAGAGGAGACTATCCTAGACAGATCTCAATTTATTAAGAGCTTCACTAAGCATATTCCAAAACCGGTAACCAAAGAAGATAATTATAATCTCAACAGGCCAGTGATGGAAGAAGAGGTCAATGAAGTAATCAAAGAGATGCACATTGGGAAACCTTCAGGCCCGGATTGTTTCAATGTAGACTTCTTCAAAACATGCTGGGAAATAGTCAAATATGATATTCTTGATATGGTGGAGGACTCGAGAAAATCAAGAACAATTCTAATAGTGCTTAATGCATCCTTCATAGCCTTAATCTCTAAACAAGAAAAAGCAATGACACCAGACAAATTTCGACCCATAGCTTTATGAAATGTGGTGTATAAAATCATTTCTAAAGCTATTGCTAATAGACACAAACCCCTTCTTCCAACGCTCATGTCAAAGGAGCAGACTGGATATGTGGAAGGTAGACAAATTCTCAATAACATCATTTAAGCTCACGATGTGGTTCATTCTCTCAAGACTAATAAGCAAGTGAGTATGATAATACAACGTGAAATAGCGAAAGCTTATGATAAGCTAAGCTGGTCATACATCAGGGATGTTCTAAAAGCATATGGCTTCAACCACAACTGGATAATATGGGTCATGGTCCTGGTTACCACAGCTAGTTGTTCAATCCTTTTTAATGTCTCTCCATTTAGAAGCTTTAGGCCTTCAAGAGGTCTCGGGCAAGGAGATTCACTCTCCCCCTTCCTCTTCATTTTCATGATGGAAGGATTAGGCAAAGTGATCACTTCAGCTAAGGCAGAAGGAAGAATGCAGGGACTCAAACTCAATCATAATGGGGACACATTGACTCATCAAAAATTTGTGGATGATACCATGCTGTAAGGCACACCTACATTCAAGGAAGCCAAAGCTTTCAAAAAAGTCCTGTATGATTTCGCTTTGGTTGCTCGCACAGAGGTAAGCCTGACAAAACCAAAAGTTTTCTTTTTCAATACTGACATTTCTATTCAGGGAAATCTCTCCGGAATTCTCGGCTTTCAAAGAGATCATCTTCCCTCCAAATATCTGAGAATGCCTCTCACTGACAAACCTCTTAGCAAGGAAGTTTCAAAGCAAATAACTAATAAACTGAAGGACAAAGTCAGTAAGTGGACAAGCAGATCTTTGAATTTAGTAGGCAGGCTAGTCCTTACAAAGGTTGTCCTACAAACCATTCCAATTTTCATGTTTTTTGCTCTTCCTGTCGCAATAGGAGTTTCACAACAAATCATGAGCATCCAAAGAGATTTTCTTTGGGGTAAAGGGGAAGAGAAAAATAAATGGTCTATGGTAGCTTGGGACAAGCTTTGAAAACCCAAATCTCATGGTGGTTTGGGTCTCCATGACTCGGACACTCTAAGAAAAGTTTTTGGCGCAAAACTTTGGTGGAGATGGCTGAAGGAAATAAGAAACCCCTGGGCTAAGCTCTAGAAACAAAAATATGCAAAGGACTGTCAAGAAAGGGACCACATTCGAATGACAAGACACATTAGGGGTTCCCATATTTGAAATAATGCTTGGGAGAGCAGAACCTTAGTTCAGAAACATAGTTTCTGGGAGATCAGAAGTGGGAATCTACCCTAGTTTTGGGAGGATAACTGGTAGCAGGAACCTAAACTATGCAGAGAAGGACTGGACATTATCAAAGATGATACCCTCAATAAAGGAATGAAAAGGGTGAGTGACTTTTGGGATAAGACAAGGGACAATTATAAATGGAGAAGATGGAAGGTACTAATGTATAGTGAAGAGTCCCCTTTGAAGGCCCAAGCTAAAGTTCTTGAAGCGATCCCGGAAAAGAGGAAAATTTTGATCTCAACCTCAAATGACCAACTAAGATGGGGGACAAACAGCGAGGGCAACTTCAGCCTTAAAGAAGCCAAAACAATAGCCACTGGACTTAACTATCCAAGCCCTAATAAAATATGGAAGGACCTATGGCACAACCCACACTAGGCGAAGGTCAAACTATTCATGAACTTAAATCAAAATTAAAAAAACATGCCTAGAGCACCAAAAGGCTCCATTTTATTCATTTTCGCAATCAGGAAATTAGTCTAGGCGTCTCAGTGTGTCGTTGTCTGTACTTAACAATAACAGTTGTTGTCAATGAACTGCTCGTACTTATCCATTTTATGGTCAATATGAGAGCCAAGTATTTTCTTTTTGTTTGTTTGTAGAGAAAAGTTGAGAGAGAGAGAAAGAGAATGTGGGTGCATTTACCATAAATCGTAGGTGTGCTAGAAACATAAGTTTTTCTTCATCCACGTAGAGCTGTAGGATGACCCAGAGATAATAAAATTGCCGACACTAATTACAAACGTCCCATTTTCTTCGACACTTCTTTTGAAAATTTTCATTGCTACAACCGACTATGCCCAAAATCCTCCTATTGTTGCGCTATAAACGTGTCAAACATGATCTACTCTAAAATGAATGCTCAAACTTAGCGCTCAATTACGTAGTCGGCTCGCGCTATAAACGTGTAAAGCCTAAATCAAGTAGTCTGAATGAATGCAATTTTTGTGTTTTACAACTCTTCCTAACCGAGCACTCAGTTTCGCAGGGGACCATATAGAATCTAACCTCCTGTTAAACCCATCTTCTAAAATTCCTCCATCCATGCATGCTTGCGTCAACTCATACATTTTTCTACACAAACTTTTGTTTTCCTTTCAATTTTGTACAAATGTAGGGGCTTTCTCGAAATTTCTCCAGTGGAAAAAAAGTATTAAAAAAAATCAGTGTTTGGAAAATATAATTAGGTGGGTAAATCTGAAAAAAAATCCTTCTAAATAATTATTATGCCCATGATAACTATTTAATTATTATATTTTTAATACTAATTATAAAATAATTAATATTAATCATAAAATAAAAGGTTAAGGTTTATCTAAAAAGTTATTATTTCTTTTTTTCCCAAGTATGTATCACGTGAACATGAGTTATGTTTATTAAACATGTGAATTCTAAACTATTATTCTCGTTAACTTATTCTTGTGTAGGAGCTCCCTAACTTCCTCTTCTACATTGTAATATATTTGTTAATTCAAGATCGAAAAAATTGCAATGGATATCAAGGTCTATGATAATGTTTACAAATTCATTCAAGAACTTATCTAAAAAACATATGGAAACATTGTTTGGTTTTTAAAGTCTACAAAAATGAATTGTATTATCATTTTAATTTCAACCAGAAGAACTTACACTTTGAATTAATAAACTTCATTGGCTTTTTTATTTCTCTTTATTTGAACTAAGTTGAGCCTCAACAACACTGGATGGAAGAACAATCACCAATGGAATGCTATTATTCCTTTACATATTTGTAATATTTCCATAATAAACCCCCTTGCTATCTATTCACTTTTTCTACCCTAAGATAAGATAATATTGTGGAACTTATGTTTATACCATTATATATGGTTTAGTTGGAAAGATAGTTTGAATATTACGTACATTTTTTCATGCAAAAATTATTTGGTAAGTTATTAATATTTTCAGTTTGATAGTATGATACTTCAATTTGTGTCATTATGTATGGTTTATTTTAGAAATTAGTTCTACTATTGTGTAGATCTTCTATGCATAAATGATTTAGCTAGTTATTAATATTTTTCTATTTTTCTCTTTACATTTACTCTATCCAAAAAAAACAAATATGAATTTATAATCAATGTACATGGCGACCCACATTGCGAGCCCTCACAAAAGAACTAACATTAAACTCATATTTGAAGAATATGAATGGTTAGAACAAAAAGAATACACTCAAATTATTCTTAGGAGCCCTCACAAAAGAACTAACTTTAAACTCATATTTGAAGAATTGTTAGAAAAAAAAGAATACACTCAAATTATTCTTAAAAGGGACCAGAGTACTGTGATCCCAGTTTAATTAATTAAGATCTCTACTATATATGTATTTCATTTAACCACATTAAGAAAATACATAAATACCTACTTGTAAAAAAAATAGTATGCATTTTCAATCACCATCTTTGTACGACACTTTCACAATTGGGCATGATCAGAAAATGCATGACATATTTTGTACTTCATAGATTAACATGACTAAAATGACTTTTCCTCCCTCGCCTTGAGGGACCGAATTTGACAGGCATTTTTCCAGTATTTGAGGTTCAAAATTTTTTAATGCTGTCTCTCTTGATGTGTTTGAAACTATGTAAAACGTGACAACCATTTTCCCCGTATTTGAGGTTTAGAATTTTTTAATGCTCGTATCTCTTGATGTCTTTAAAACTATGTAAAATGTATTTTTGATGTTTTAGCATTTTGTAGAAAACATCATTAATACCCCATTAAGGAAATCCAAGGAACTAGAAATAGATATACTTTCAAAGAAATTAGGGCATGTTACAAGCATTAGCAAAGGGAGTAGACATGTCATAGTGCTCACCCATATCATGAGTCAGAAGGAAATTTTCAAATATTTTCCTTGCCTCAAATCTGTTGGCCGAGTGGTTAACTAAACAAGAAATGTATAAATGAAACTGAATGCAAAGACATAAGCAAAAAAACACAATATTTTATGTGGTGAAAGCTTGACAGGGTGTCAAGGAAACATCCACGGGGCAAGGGATTAGATTATTTATTCAATCAACAATTATTTTCCATGATTAAAATAGTTTGGGCATTCATCAGTTATGTAAGAGCCTCCTTCATTACATAACTACTGCTTCGGTATAAAATTAACTTGGCAGTAACTAATACAATTTACACATATTTACTTAATTAGTTTTCAAATTCCAACAAACTCCACCTTGAAACTTTTTTTCCTAATCCCTTGCCCATTCCCATTCACCATCTCTTCTACAAGCCAAGAGAAGCTAAACACCATTGCAGCTTCTCTACTGTAACTGGCTTCGTGAATATGTGTGCACAGTTCTCCCGTGTATGGACCTTCTTGAGAGCTATTTTTCTGCCATCGATCACATGTCTCAGAAAATGATAACTTACATCAATGTGCTTGGTATTGCCACGATAAGCTGGATTTGTATCCAAGTGAATAACACTCTGACTATCACATAGTACATTCACTTTCTCCTGCGTCCTTCCAATATCATAAAGTAGACCCTTTAACCATATTGCTTCTTTACTGGCATCTGAAGCATCTATATATTCTGCTTCGGTAGTGGACAACGCAAATGTTTCTTGAAGCTTTTACATCCAACTAATTGCTCCACCTGCAAGAGTAAAGACATAACCTATAGTAGATCTCCTTTTGCCCAAATCACCTGCCTAATCAACATCCACATATCCGCAGACTGTTCCTCCACTTCCATTAAAGATGATGTAATGATCACTTGTGCCTCTTAAATATCAAAGCACCCATTTCACTGCTCGCCAATGTTCTTCACCTGGATTTTCTATGAACCTACTGACGACTCCCACTGCATGTGAAATGTCAGGTCTTGTAGATACCATCGCATACATTAAGTTTCCTACAACATTCGCATATGGTACATGAGACATATACTGCTTTTCTTCATCAGTTCTAGGACTCAAAACCGAAGAAAGCTTAAAATGGGAAGCTAATGGAACATTAACAGGTTTCACACTGTTCATACTAAACCTTTCAAGTACTCTTTCCACATACTTCTGCTGTGATAACCAAATATTACCATTTTTCCTGTCCTGTGTATCTCCATGCCCAAGATATGTTTTTCTGCTCCAAGATCCTTAATATCAAACGTCCTAGAGAGCTAAGCCTTTAACCTGTTGATCTCTTCCATGCTTTTGCTTGAAATAAGAATATCCTCAACATACAAAAATAAGATAATGAATGTGCCACTGAAACTCTTGAAGTATACACAATGATCATACTCACTTCTAGTAAAGTTCTGGCTCACCGCGAAGGAGTCAAACTTCTTGTACCATTGCCCGGGAGACTGCGTCGGGCCATACAATGATTTCCTCAGCTTGCAAACTAATATTTTGTTGCAACCTTGTACAAAACCTTTTGGCTATTCCATATATATCTCTTCATCCAAATCACCATGTAGAAAAGTTGTTTTAACATCTAACTATTCTAACTCAATGTTAAGTAATGCAGTTGGTGCCAACACAATACGAATAGAAACAAGTTTTACAACTGGTGAAACAATCTCATGAAATTCAATACCTTCAACCTGAGAATAACCTTTTGCTACGAATCTCGCCTTATACCTTTCGATACTTCCAACAACTTTCTATTTCAATTTGAATATCCATTTTCATTCAACAACACTTCACCATTCGGGAAGTTCTATAAGATTCTAGGTATTTTTCTTGGCTAAGGAATCCATTTCTTCTTCGATAACCATTTTCCATTTTTCGTTATCTGTATCATCTACTACTTCTTGATAACAACAAGGTTCCCCATCTTTAGTAATTAAATCAAAAGATGAAGCAAAATCTTCATACCTTCTGGAATCTTTTCTTTCCCTTGTAGACCTTCTTAGAGTGACTGGCTACTGAACTGGTTCAGAAACTTGAACAACTTCCTTTGTGTCTTCAACACCTTTTCCTCCAAAAGTCTCTCCTTCTTTTCGACTTTCAAAAAAAGATCTAGCCTCCATCTGAATTTGTTGATTTGGAAATACATGTTCCTGTTCAATTCTTTCAACATTTGATTTTAAAAGAGAAGATTCATCAAATGTTACATCTCTACTAATGATTATGTTTTGCGACGTAGGATCCCATAACCTGTATCTTTTCACCGCATAGTCATAACCAACAAAGACATAAAATTTCGATTTTGGATCTAATTTTGAACGTTGATTCTTTGGAATAAGAGCATAGGCATCACAACCAAATATCCTTAAATGTTAATAATCACAAGACTGACCTAACCAAACTTCTTCAGGAATTTTACAATTAATTGCTACTGAAGGTGATCTGTTAACTAAATAACAATCAATGGATATTGCTTCTGTCCACAACTCCTTTTGCAGGTTAGCATTGTTGATCATGCTTCTGGCTCTTTCCATAAAAGTCTGATTCATATGTTTAAAAACACCATTTTGCTGAGGATTATAAACATCAATTTTGTAAATTCACCACCATTTTCAGTTCTTAAAATTTGATTGATTTGCATGTTCTTTTTTCTACCATTTCTTTAAATTATTTAAAGACATTGAATACATTAGATTTTTTTTTTTTTTCAGGATAAAGACCTAAACTCTATGGGAGAAATCATCAATAAATGTTAAAAAATATAAAGCATCTCCATATGATATAATAGGAGATGGTCCCCATAGGTTAGAATGAATATAGTCCAAAATTTCTTTACTATTATGAATTCCATTTTTAAACCTTTGCTTACACTGTTTTCCATACACACAGTGTTTACAGAAATCTAACTTCAAGGGTTTCAAATCAGGAAGTAATTTACGGTTCATCAGTACCTGAAGACCTTTCTCGCTCATGTGATCCAACTGCTCATGCCATAGGCGAGTACCTTCTTCTTCTTTCTACGACACAATCGTTGCTTCACTGACTTGAGTACTTCCTTTGAGTCTATAAACATTAACTATAGTTAATGTTCTAACGGTGTTATCATACATTTTAATCCCGATATTTCCCATCCCAACAGTCTGAGATGATACATTATTACCCATAAACACATAACTACCATTTACATCTTTATATGAAGTGAACCAATTTCTGTGTGGACACATGTGATGAGAAGCACCAGAGCCTAACATTCAACTTTCAAATTCCTGAGAGACATTACATACATGTAAAGTTTCATCTATCATACATAATTCTTCAGCAGATAAAACTTCATCTGTCATACTTGAACCAACTTGATTTGCTTCCTTCTTTGGTTATCAGACTCTTTTCGTTTACAACATTCTTTCCTGAGGTGTCCAATTTTATTGCAGTGCCAACATTTTGCCTTACATTTTTTTCCTTTGATTTTGATGTAGAAGACCCCCTTGTTTTGTCTCCTGTCTCCTTTGACAGTCCTCTCGCTATCATGGTTTTTGGTGTAGTTGTTTCAGTACTGGATTTCCTCTGTACTTCTTCAGATAAGAGAGCTACCACAACTGATTCAAATTTCAAAGAATTTGAAGTGCTCAAACTGATTGAAGTTACGAAGTGGTCCCACGACTCGTGCAAAGAACACAACAAGGCTATATCTTTGTCTTGTTCCTAGATTTTAACTTCCATATCTGATAATTGGAATATAAGTGTATTAAAAATATTTAGATGTTCTGCAACTTTTGTACCCTCCATCCGTAGACTGTACAATTGTCTTTTCAAATAAATTCTATTGGTTAATGATTTTGTGATATATAGTTTTTCTAGTTTTTCCCATAAACTTGCAACTGTACTCTCTTCAAAAATGTTGAAGAGAACTTCATCCGCCAAGCATAACATGATGGTACTGAGAGGTCAGGCATCCAAGTCCTCCCTGTATTAATCTGTCATGCTAGCAGGTTTCTTATTTGCCTCGTCTAATGCTTTGTGCAACCCTTGTTGCACCAGCAAATCCCTAACTTTCAGTTTCCATAGAGCAAAGTTGTTCTTGCCAATGAATTTCTCCACCTCGAAACTTTGCATTCGTCATCTTGGTCATTTCTATCCTCAAAGGGTTTCAGTATTTCAATGAAAGAAAAATTTGATTTTTCTTCTTCCAACAAGGGTTTTCCATGTTTTTTTTTTTAATTTTTCCTACTTCAATTTTCTAAAAAATTTCACAAATTCCCAACCAAAATTTAGAATTTTACTTTCCCAATTTTTTTTAAATTGACTTAGAAAACCTACAACAGTTTTTCTGGAAGAATTCCCTTTCCTCTGTTCTTCAATGAAACCCTTCGATGAAATGAAATCCTTTTCTGGAAATCAATGAAACCCTTTTCTGAAAAAAAATCACAAATTCCCCTTCTTTTATTTAATTTACTTCACAGACTTCAAACCCTGAGATTTCCTCAAATACTCAGAAAGTTTTGTATTTAAAACTTCAAACAACTCAACTGATCTTCAAAAAGATTCTGAATTTTTTTTTGAATAAATACCCAGAATTCTGATTGACGACTTTCTTCTGAGCTTCTCCTCTTGATTTCAAATTTGGGCTTTATGTTCATTCTCAGTGATTTGTACGCGGGGACAAGGGGCTGACAGCTGCAAGTGGCAACATCTCTCTCCAGAAACAACATGATTTCACCTCTACAGGCTTCTTCCCAACTTGGCTTCTCTCCCTCCAGCGTGCATGGCGTTAATGTATGGGGTTTTCCAAAAGAACACAACAATTTCTTTTCCTTCAGCGACCGCTCCTTGTTGGACTAGCGGCTTAAACAAGAAATGATGGGAATGAACGTTGTTCCCTTCAATCTTGCCTGGATTAGACTACAGACGAGCTTCTCTACTTCCTCACCGATTTCAATGACCCTTGCCTAGGTTGGAATCTAAGCGAAAGCTTCACCGACTTCCATAAGAAAGGATCATGCACACTGGTAGCAACAACGACAAATTTGGATGTTTCAGTTTCAGTCATCGAAGATGATGTTGTTTTGGTAGAAATACAATGCCCCTGCAAACATGGCGTGCTTCTGGATATAATGCAGAGGCTGAGCAACCTCCATCTGAACACTTATTCTGTTTCAGTCTTCCACATCCGATAAAATATTTGCTGTTGTACTCAAAGCTAAAAGTTAGGAAATGTTTGGTGTAAATGACACAACCTTCCTTTGATACCATGCAACGCCTTCGAGGTCTTCCAATTTTCAAGCAGCATTGATACCACACAACGTCTTCGAGGTCTCCCAATTTTCATGCAGCGTCTCTCTTTCACCTTTTCTTATGCAGTGTCTCTCTTCAAGGGCTCCCTAGTTTTTTCAACTCAAATCAATAGCTCTGATACCAATTGTTGGCAAGCGGTTAATTAAACAAGAAATGTATAGATGAAACTGAATGAAACTAAATGCAATGACACAAGTAAAAAAAACAAAAGATTTTACGTGGTAAAACCTTGATAGGGTGTCAAGGAAACATCCACGGGGCAAGGGACTGAATTCTTTATTCAATCAACAATTATTTTGCACGATTACAATAGTTCGAGCATTCATCAGTTATATAAGAGACTCCTCCATTACATAACTGCTGCTTCGGTATAAAACTAACTTGGCAGTAACTAATACAATTTACACATATTTACTTAATTAGTTGTCAAATTCCAACAAAACCATAACTAGATTCTCCTTGGAAATACTTGGAATTTGGATCCATTCAACTAGGATGATCATTAAATACCATAACTTTTATTGATTAGGGTGATGTAGGCCAATCCATAGTTTTTAAACATCTTTGTTATTTTTTTTGCACACAACACAACTATAAATGGTTGGTGATGTAAATAATTTGATATCCAAATTGCGTTTTTGCAATTTCTAACCTGTGCTCAGAACAAATTCTGAAACCAATCAGGCTATAAATGAACCAAACTGTTCCAAATACCCAAGGGAGAGAAAAGGCATCAAAGCCACACCGATTGTTCTTTTAAAATGAATCATTTAATCATTAAAATAAATAGAAAAACATTTGCATCTCAAAGACCAAATTTCATTTCAAAGATCAAATTATTTTAAGATAGGGAGTGCGATCGTACTGACAGTATTTAGTGGTGCAACCATTTGTAAGTGTAATAGATGTTTCTCTTTTTGATATATATATATATATATATATATATATATATATATATATATATATATATATATATATATATATATATATATATTCGAAAATTAAAAATATTAGAATATCAAAATTGATTTTTCATAATATTGAATTTATTTATACATTAACAATAATATTTTAAACCATCAAAAGTAAAAATCTCATTCCAAATATAATTTCTAACTTAAAAGGCAAAAAATATCAAATTGGACAGCCCATTATATTCCATATTCTCACTCCAATTTCCCAGTCATCAATGCTCACCCTAATTGATGTGTACACTATTATAATTATAATATTTTAATGGAGTTTATGCTTAGATAGAGTCCTTATTCACAACATGGACTCCTTGAAATAAACTAAACATCCTAAAATTGTTTAGTCAAAATATTTGTTTCTTCCTCAAAAGAAAATATATTATCAAATATACGAAGATTCTCTTTTATTCCAGTAATAAAATGGCAGTGGAAGAAAAGAACTACATGTGAATCAAACTACACATGGGCCACCACATACTTACATAATGTCGTGAATTAATGAAATTAGGTATTCAATGAATATTGACATAAATTAGAGAGGATTATGGATGAGGATATAAAGGAAAGGTATGAGATAGAACAAATATTTGGTTGATTAAAAAGAAAAGTATTAATTTTGATAGGAAGTCACTTTATTGATGTTTACAATAATAAATACAAATTCCAATAACTATATGAACTCTCGAGACTTGCACCTACAAGTGAACCCTTAGTTCTATAAATTAGGTAGCAAATCCATGCAAAGTAATTTATATTTTACTTCTCTCAAAACGATTATTGAACACTTGTTTCAAATCATTAACTTAGGTATTTCTTCCTTTTAACATTCATTTAGTTAATTCATTTTTTATAATCAACACAACACTATTTTCTCTTCTGTCTTGCTCCTTGATGATTAGTGCTGAGACCACTATAAACATAGGACACCATTGAGTTTTCATACAACATTTATGTATAAACATATCAACAAAATTAAGTTATTTTCAATATCGAATTATTTCATGCTTTTCTATATTATTTATGCATTTTCATTATTTTAAATAAATTTAATATTAAACATCATTAAAATTAATATTATTTTACTTACAATAAAAGCCAATGAAACCTCGGAATAGTTCCCCGCATTTAATGGATACTAAACCATATAAATTTAGGTAAATTGTGAAGTGTGATTACAGGGGTCGACACTAGATAATCAAAGACAATAAAACCTATGATCAACAACAACTAAAAACAATATCAAAAATTCCATATGTAACTATTGATCACTTAAGATATCATTTCAGAATAAAACAAATTTTGTATTTATTATCATAATTTTCAAAAATAAAGTGTACATTTTATAAAAATATAATATCTCTATTTAATATTATTGAATTATTATTGATATTTAAATTATCTCTTACAATAATTTTATTTTTAGCATATAAGGTAGGGCTTGGAAAATCTTCTTTTATTTATTAAGGTAATTATACCTTGCTGAACAAAAAAAATAAAATCTCTTAAATTAATTTTATGATGCTAATTATTACAAATTGATTTTCATTTCTCAAAATAAAAATGTATAATATATTTTTTAATGTATTGTATTTCTATTTAAATATAATAAGGAACTTTAATTTTTACAAAATTTCAATAATAAATTATCTTTAATTGTTGTCTATCATAATGATTATACATTTATATTCATCAAATTATTATTTTTTAAATTTATATATATAATTCATACGCATGTTTTAATATTTAGGCTCTTGATATGTTCGAGATTTAATAGTTAGGCTCTTGAGATTTTCATGGCTCACCTGGTTCTTCTAATGGCATATCCAATCTAGGTTGCATATGTGATTTTGTGGTTCCGGCCGAAATCTATTAAGGCCTATGCATGTGATTGGTTTAAGGTCTCTCTCTTTCTTCAACATTTCTGGATATTGTATGACCTATGTCTATGGTAAGTTCTTATCTCTTAGGGCCCTCACAGGTAACCGATGGCAGTTCTAGGTTTTGTTTATGATGTGCCTCTTAACAATGTTTATCGTGACAGGTGCTCTAGTAGAGGGCATTCCCTGGCCACTCGGGGTTGCTCATTTGTCTTTCAGTTAAGTGTTGGCATGTTGATACTTTGGTATTTTGAGTAAAACGCATGGCTCGTGCAACAGCTTGAAATAGCAAAGCCACCTGTGGCTACAATGGTCGTGGGAAGTAGGTTAAATCAAAACCTTTTAATTTAGGTTCCTCCTCCGGTAAACCCTGTGGACGGAAGCCCACCTCTAGGATAATTAAGGATGCAGTGAGGGCATACCATGCAGGCCTGACCTGGGTATGCCAACTTATAGATGAATGGGATGATGTGCTTGATGAGAAAGCAAGTATTCTCAATCCAAATTTGGAAGAATGGAAAGATTTGGCTCTAGACCCAAGCCACTCCCTGGGTCGTACCTCCCAATACAAGTAGACACTACACTTGTATTGGATGATGAAAAGCCTCTTGAGGAAAGAATTGGAACATATCCCATTAGGATCGGTTACGTAGGTCGTGGTAGTCGTTAAAATTTCAGCTACAGTAGCAAAGTGGTCGCCTCAGTCGCAATGAGAGGCACATCCCTTGCATACCGCAATTTGAACTGCCCAAATCGGCTGCTAAATATCTGGCCCTAGTTGATTTTGCAGAAGATGAATAGTCTAATGGTTTCCCTATGTTTTAGTTTATAGTATATGCAACAATTTTTTTATGTCTAGTATTTCCAGTATGTTTATAGTTATCTAGATGTTAGAAAGTTCAAAGAAAATCAGACATTGATAGCTTGGATAGGTAGACTGATTCTATGTTGTTTTTAGATGGATTATCATGTTGTTAGGTGGCCAATAGATATGGTTTCCCTCAATGAAGGTTGAGGTCACTTAACCATTCTGAAGATCGATGTATCCTGCCCATTTTTCATAAAATAAATGAAAAAGAAAGGAACTACCAACCTTATAAGAAAATAAAATTATAGACATAATTTACTAATTATACGTAAATGATCTCTAATCATTATATTATTATGGTTATATATTTATACTTATCAAATTATTACTTTTTATAACTATACATAATTTTACTAAATATACATAATGTTTTTATCATTATAATAGGCATATGATTATCAAAACCTTTTCACTTCGAACTATGTTTTGTATGATTTTTCATTTATTCCTCTCTTCTATGATTTAAGATTTTTCAAAAGGACTTTTATGTAACATTAAAGATAACAAAATAAATTCCAACAATATATATTTATAATATATATCATTTGATTCAAAATTATTATTGTTGATTTTAAATCTATATGAATATAAATTTATTTTAATGCTAAACTATTACGCATACAAGTAGTTATTTTTAATATAAAAGAATCTAAAAACATTGTAAACTATTAGTCTATGATATAAGCTAACACTGAATTTGGAATTTATAACTACAATTTTTAGTTTTGAAAATAAAAACATTTAATATGGGAGTAGGAAACATACATATATCAAATTAATTAGATGTATTAGTAATGGACACAGAAAAATAAATATAATTAACGTAACCACTCATTCTATACTAATAGGCGTTTGAGTACTAGAATCTATTTTCAAATATGAAGATACATAATATTTTACTCAATAGAAAATAAATTATTTCAAATAGAAGAATCCCTAATCGGGGTGTGAGTTGAGTAAGAAAGCATTGTGGGATTTAGGCCACAGTAATCATGTTAATGGTGGTAATAAATGGCGGGGGGTGGTGTGGATAACCCTACACATGTAAACATGTGCATGGAAATCTTGGGACTATTAATGAGCATAGGTGGTGTCATATGATGACGAACGAGGTCAATTGTGTAGTTGGTATAATATTTATCAAAATTTCAGCATGAAAGAGCTAGAAGCTCTTAGCAGGTAAGAAGGAGCCAAGGTTGAGAGCAACAGGCATTAGATGGGGAGTACCATGGGTAGTTTACTAGGCTAGTGTTCGAGTGACCCTACCACATTGCCTTTTCTCTTGTGGGTACATTTTAGTCAGCCCGTCTCTTTCTATTATATCTTTAGTGATATGTATCAATGTAAAATAACTTTCTTATGTTTTTATTTTTATCTAAATATTCTAGTTACGCGGCTATTTGTTGGGAATTATGTTTTCTTGTAACCCTTCAATCTGCAGATCTGTTGATTCATGGAATCCCTCCCGTCCATTCATAAATTTAAATCCCAAACATGAGTAGGGAGGTTCAAGTCTTCTTCGTTTATGCTCCTTTGTTAGTAGCTTGAGGCTTGGGCACGGGGGGCTTCTAGTGCATGTGGAGTCATTTGGATGATGCCAACAATAGTCAAATATCTCTATAAAGGGTAGCTTCGAGTCTAAATAATTTAAGGTCAATGGGAACTTGGTCCAACCGAGTGATAGGTTACAATCGAGGAAGAAGGTGGTTGACTCTTCCTTTATGAATGGGGTCTCTCAGCCCTTGATGTAATGAAGAGGTCAAGGTCCAGGGTCACACTCTGCAGGATAAGCCTAACATGTGGTCTTGGGATAAGCCCCATCGAAGATGGACCAGTTTGGCAGAGATCATCCTTGTGCAACATCCCGAGAGGAAATTATGGGTCAAATTTATTGAAATGTTATCTATTCGTTGTTGTCTATGAGTTCTCAAAAGAAAGCTCCACCCTCGGGACACCAAGCCTCATATCTCTCTCTCCATTGGGGCCTGCCTATGTGATCAACGACCATGGGCCAATGACTCTCGGTCTTTTATTACAAGGAAAATTAGGAAGGTTTTTATAATGGGCCTTTTTGCAACGACGATACACTTGTTATCCCTCCGAAGTCATGGCTTAACCCCAAGTCAGGGGTGTGGTCAAGGAAGCGATTAGAACAGGTCCACCAACACCTAGTGCATGGTAGTATTGATCATTTTTCGTAATGTAGCAGGTAACGCATACAGAATTGGCACTCCTTTACGGGATAGAAATGTAATTATTGAATGGTAAGAGGAAAATTTAGCTGAGATGGATCCCAAAGAGGAGGAGATTCTAGCTTATTTTGGTGACGTTTAACAGAAACAAGCCACATGTGTGGTAAATGAACCTTATTAATGCAAACTTTTTATATCTATTGGATGATGAAGAATTTTTTGGCTAAGGGATTAATGTTGCCACTTATACGTATCCTAGGGCCCTCAGAATATATTCAACCAATTCGGAGGGTAGTTCAACTGATTCATTCTGAAATCTAGCAGCAGAATGCACATCTAGCACACATTAAGAAACATATACAATGCATGCATGCCCCGACAGAAAAACCTGGATCTAATGCAATATATCCAACTCTGATTGAATATTCAGATGATTAATACCTCCTAAATGCAGAGGAAGGTTTTTATGGCATTATTGTGTAGGCTAGTTGACATTATATGATGTAAAGGCAAATACATTTATTTAGCGCTGCTGGAAAAGCTTAGACATTTTTGTTTTTGGACTTGTTATAAGGCAACCAAATTGTCAACATACTTGGTTTCCCAATGGGTAGGTTGAGACCATTTGGACATGGGCACATTCAAGTAATAGTACCGAATTTCAAATATGAAGATACATAATAACTTATTCAATACAAAACATATTATATCAAATTGAGGAATCCTTGATAAAGGTGCGAGTTAATCAAGAAACCACAATGGGATCTAGGTCGTAGAAATCATGTTAATGATGGTCATAAACAACAAGGTTTGGCGTGGCTAGCCCCTCACATGTAAACTCATGCAAGAGAATCTTGGGCATATCAATGAGGAGAGATGGTGGCATAGGACAATGAATAAGGCCAGTGACATAGTTGGTATAATATTTATCAAAATTTCGAGATGAAAAAGCCGGAAATTTTGCAGGTAATCAGGAGTTTCGGTTGAGGGAAATGGCCATTGTGTGCGGAGTGTAAAGGGAGGTTTAAAAGGATAGTGTTCAAGAAACCTCACCACACTTCCTTCACTCTCATGCATATGTTCCAGTGGGCCCATATCTTTCTATTATCTCTTCAGTGATGTGTATCAACATCAAATCACTTTGGTATGTTTGTATTGTTCTCTCTATTTTGGTTTGGAAATATTCTAGTTATGTCCCTATTCATTTAGAATTTTGTATTCTGGTAACCCTTGCGTCCACGGTACTACTTTCTTTATTCTCCTTTATTAGTAGATTTAGGCTTGTGCATGGGGGTTTTCTAGTGCATGCAGAGTCGTTTAGGTGATGCCAAGAGCATTCAAATATATTTGGAATGGGTCGCTTCAGTTCTGAAGAAATTAAGGTCAATGGGAAGTCAACCAAAATGGGTGATAGGTTACATTCAGGGAGGAAGGTGGCTGAGTCTTCGTTTACGCATGGGGTCTCTCAGCCCTCAATTTAATGAAGAGGTAAAGTCCCAGGATGACACTCTGCAAGATAAGCTTGATATGTTGTCTTGGGATAAGCCCCATCGAAGATGGACTGGTTTTGCTAAGATCATCCTTGTGCAACATCATCAGAGGAAATTATGGGTCAAATTTATTGAAATGTTATTTGGTCATTGTTCTTTATTAGATCTCGTAGGAAAGTTCTACCCTTGGTACAGCAAGCCCCATATCGCCCTCTCTCTCCACTAGATCCTCCCTATGTGATCATCCAATCATGGGCCAAGGGTTTTAGGAATTTTATTGTATGAAAACCTACGAAGGTTTTCATAATGGAAATTTGTGCAACGATGGAACGTCCCTCATCACTCTGAAACCATGGGTCGAACTCAAGCAGGGGGCGTGGTAAAGGACACGCTTTGAATAACCGCACAAAGGGTCATTGGTGTGGTAGTATTGAGTAATGTAGCAGCTAACACATACAAAATAGGAACTCCTTCACGGGCTAGAAATATAATTAGTGAATGGAGGGAGGAAATTAGAGTTGAGGTGGATCCCAACGACCAAGAGATTTTGGCTGACTTTGGTGCTATTTTACCATAGCCATGTGAGACGCATGGTAGACGAACCTTGTTAATGAAAAATCTTCATATCTATTAGATGATGAAGACTTTGTTGGCTAAGGCATTAATGTTGCCACTTACAGGTATCCCAGAGCCCTTAGAAGATATGCATGAAATTCCTAGGGAAGTCCAACTAATTGAGTGTCAAATCCAGCAGCAGAATGGAAGTGTGGCATGCATTGAAAGAAATATTTCGTGCATGCCTGTGAGACAACAACCAAGATCTAGTGCAAAATATCCATATCCAGTTGAATCTTCAGATGATTAATGCCTCTTAGATGAAGAGGAAGGTTTTTTTGGCATTATTGTGTAGGTTGGTCGATATTATAGAATATAAAGACAATTATCTGCTGGAAAAGCTTATGCAATTCCATTCTTGGACTTGTTATAATACAGTGAGATGGTGAAGATATCTGGTTTCCTAATGGGCAGGTTGAGGCCATCTGGACATGGATGCTTATATTGTAATACCTATTATAGTTTTAAGTAATACAAAGGCACCATCCAAACATACAAAAACAAATTAAGGAAATTAATTTTCAAATTGTATGTTGTATTTATTTATAAATATTTTAAATTATTAATAATCTTAAATATATATATTTTAGCTTTTTGTATCAAAAAATACAAAATATTAAACTTTTTTTAAATATAATAATAATTTATATTTGTAAGTGTTTCAATATTTTTAAATACAAGTTTTTGTTTGGAAGTTATGTGAATATATGAAGTAAATGTTAATACAAGATTTTATGTTTAAATCTTCAAGATATTAACCCATGGAATTGTACTGAGTTAAGTTGGCAAAGATCATCCTAGAGATTATAGTGGTATAAAATCAACCATTATATATATATATATATAAGTAAACACAAAGAACCAAATTAAACAACCATTAAACTAAAAAAAACATATAAAACAATCTTGTTAAAATCTACCATAACAATATAGAAATTTAATCTGAATTTGATTAAATTTGGTCATTAAAAAATAAATGAATTTTCCCATTAAATATATGCTTTAGAAGAAATAAAAAGGACCTCACTAGTTTTCAAGGCAGCTGGGTGGCAACGTAGTCCCAATCCATTCCCAACTCATTTATTGATTTAGCCTTATTTATGGTTGTTGACATTATCTAAGCATTTGTCAAAGTAATTATTGTGCACACAATTATTTAGTTGCACATAAAATTCACCGCCACATTGGTCTATGCCATTATGTCGATTCTTTTAGAAGTGACATCTTGTATTTGTATTGTAAACGCATAAAGAAAATTATACGCGATAACCTGTATTTGTACGATAAAATCATAAAATTCACAGCTACATTTTTCAAATGGATGCTTTTACAAGTGACATAATGTATTTGTATTGTCTTTGTACTCTAAAATCATAAAATTCAGAGTCACATTTTTCAAATGGATGCTTCTATAAGTGACATCATGTATTTGTATTGCAAATGGTTGCACGCAACGCCATCACAAACATTGTTACTAATTCCAAACTTCAAAACCAATATGCTCAAAAATCATTGTCATATATTTCGATTGAGTTTATCATATATATATATATATATATATATATATATATATATATATATATATATATATATATATATATATATATATATAGGAACAAGTAATCTATTTGAGAAGAAAATTGTAAACAATGTCTCACAATATAGGAACAAGTAATCTATGTGAGAAGAAAATTGTAAACAATGTCTCAGGATATAAGAGTAGGCGTGAAATGGTGATTGCAAATGATTCTTTCATGTGTTAATGATGTAATAGATAAGCTGATAGCGGCTCACGAGGGTGATGTAAATTAAAAAAAGGAGGGTTAAATATTATATGTTATTTGAGTGAATTTTAGAGATATGCTACAAAAGTTTCAATTATATATATTTGGATAGTGTTTATTTCAATCTTAAATTTTTAATATTATCAATTAAATTATTAATATCATCAATCAATTGTTTCGTAAGGGCTCATCTAATTTTTTATTTTACAACTTGTAATTTATTTATTAATATTAATATAATTTTAATAGTTATCAATATCAATAAGAATGTTTATGTAATGACCCCAGTAGATGTAAATGTGAACTTTACTATGGTAAAATACAATATAGTAGTTGTTGTTTATGTTTAAAAGAAACAAAACTGTGATAAACTACATTATTGAATAATTTAAATATTTTCTCGGAATGCTGGCAGCCTCTGGGAGGTGGATTTCAAAGAAAGAAAATCAGTTGTAATAACTGATTGGAACTGCCCTCCCAAACAGGAAAAGTCCTGGGTGTAGGGAGGAAGTTCTGTGCTGTTGGGACAGACAGAACAGATATTTTCCAAGGAAAAGGAAAAAGGAAAAATATAAAAGAAATTGGTTAAGTCTGGTAGAGACCAAATAACCAGGCACAAGGTGCACAGATCTTGTTGAGGGCTCGAGGTCTGCAAGATAGCTCGGGGGAGAGAATCCGTCTAAGAGGTGGATCTCATGGCTGGGTGGAAGAGCAGACTCGAAGCACAGGTGACTTGCTTGAGCATCTGATTATGACTCTGGTGAACCAGGTACGGTTTCAAACCAGAGAGTCCTTTTGAATTAAAAAAAAAGAAACCTACAATGTACTCACAGTAGTTAAATAAGTATTGTGCTTCCTGTCTTAAAAACTGTCATATTATTCCTATAACTGTAATCGATGTGGTATTAAATTAAGGACAAGTTATCAGTTGATAGGTTTGACCTGAATTTAGTTATGTGATTAATATAACTACAGCGGTGAGACATTTAAAGGACCGCTTAAGAACAGAAAAGCATGACTCGAAATAGACAGAAAGACCGAGGCATCTTAAGTAAAAAAGAAGCCAATATCGGAATAGACAGAACAAAATCCCTTGAACATAAATTATCCATACATATAATGTGCCATTAGGGACGAGCCTGGAAACCCCAGAGATTGAAAAGAAACCACGGCTGTAGCCGGACTATAAATTTGGTGACAGTAAGAGAAGATTATGCGACGGTTATAAGGAAACATTTGAAATACAAAAGTAAACACATTAGCCAGACGAGAATGATCTATTCTACAGCTGTATGAGGCAGAGAGAGTTATTTTGAAACTGGTTATAAACAATGTTATCCAACCACAACGTCGTCGGTAAATAACAGAGAAGCTAGTTTAATGAGAAACGATAAAGACAAAGCCAAACCCTCATACATATGTGTATTTCAACATTTATAACATAAAGGAAACTGTATGATAGTGTCACTATAAATAACCGAGAGTTTCGATAATAAAAGCTAGAAAAGACCAGAAACGCTTGAACATATCAGAATGAGTATTTGAAACCATAATATATCTTAAGTGGATTTATGAATTTTGTCGCTGTTGAGACACACAGCGTAGCCATAGACAAAGGCGGAATCGATGATGACAAGCAAACAACCCTAATAAGAAAACAATCATACATCGAATTAATATTGCTAAGAACATAAATATATTAACCAAAATGCAAAGCTGAAGCCGTCGGAGGGCTCGAACAGAGCAATATATGCTTGTGTCTTTTAACAAAATAATATCAGATAAGGTACCTCCGGAAAGAAAAAAAAAAGTGCATATACAGCGAAAAATGGTGGCAGCTTCAAAATAAAAGGAACCTGGTTCCGTTAACCCTGACCTGAGCCTACGGCCAGGACCGATGCTGAAGACCATACACCGGATACAGAGACCCGAGGCAGATATGCCGTGAGGGTCGTATTAAACCAAATTAGTCTATGAAATATATAAAATCAAATACATGAGTTCTGCAATTAAATACATGAGTTCTGCCGGGAACAACAACCTAACAGGCGAACCCCTGAATCAACCAGTTATTAAACATAAAGGTGAACCATGAGGGTTCTCTTCGGAGAATACCTCAGTGTGCCAAAGCGAAGAACCCGCATACCAACGGCGGTCTGTGACAACACATTAAGAATGGCTCAGAAATGGGGAGCTCTGGGCTCACGCATACAGGAGGAAGGTAAAAAACAGATGAGAGCTTACCTGTAGCCGCCGTGAGGACCAAACTGTCGAGATTGTTCACCTCGCCATCATCCAAGGAGTTTGAACAATCCCACCTACATTCGCTGACAGTGAAAGGGAATAAGTTAATATGAGTCGTTACATTACAATGGTATAGAAAACGATAACTAGCAAATTTGGAACAATAGTTAATTACCTGTGTGGGCTTGGAGCTGGGAACCTCACGGCTCCTGGTGAGGATGCTGGTTGAGAGGATAACGTTGATGGAATTGAACCCGTGACCAAACACCAAGGCGGAGCCGGATGAGCAGTGCGAACAAATAAACCCCAAGCTTGCCCAAAAGAGTTATGTAATAACTTAAAACCCTCGGAATGATCTCCGCCCTTCATTTGTAGGATGAGATCTCGTCCGTTCAGACAAAGCGGGAAAATGAAGCGGGAAGGCCGAGGATTCCAAACTCGAGGTATCACATGGCCGGATGGGCAGGTCATGCCACCTGGCCTGATGTGTACCGAAATCATTTAAGCGGTGGGTGAGCTGGTGCCTGCAAGAGCTGCGGCCGGACCTCCAAACCCCGAGCCTATTAAATACACGCTGTAAGCTGAGGGTGGGGTTTACGGGTTAGGTTCAGCTGTAGCCAAAGTACTTCATAAAACAAGTTACGACATAACCTTAACACCATGGTGCATGTATATAACTTTTGCAAGAAACCGAGTGTTATAATAATAGTTTTATTATTATGAATGATGCTTAGCATAAGGGTTTAGACCAAGCGACATTAGTTTAAGTGTGTGGTAATGCACATGGTAGAAGTATATGGTATAATGAAGTTATGTGTGTGGTATGCAATTTTTAACATTCATATATTTTTTTTTTTTATGTATATATATATATACGTACAGGGGTGTGACAAATTGGTATCAGAGCCAAGTTTCAATACTATGGACTCAAGCATGACGGGTTTCACTGTGCAGAAGCTTATACCATGCATACATATGAAAGATAATAATTTAATTGTTGTTCTGTCTATTTAGGGGTGAGATACAGAATTACAACAGCTACCAGTTAATCCAGAAAAGGAAACGAAATGCAAGGAATCAGCAGTAACCCTCGGGAGAACCCAGAGCTGTGGGTACAGTTGGGTGAGGAAACACGAAGTACCAACCTTGCAATCCTGGAAACTATTCAGGAGTTGAAAAATGAAATGGCACGGTTGCGAGAGGACAACGCGCATTTTACGGTAGAGCGGGAAAGAATTCTGAAGAGTTTGTCAGACAGGCAAACCCCACCTTTATCTAACCCCAGCGTGGAACAGCAGAGGATGACAGAAGTACAAGACTATCAGATTGAACCTGAAAATTCAGATGGCAAAGAGGATCACTCTGATAATGTACCACAGCAGCAAACCTCAAAACGTCAGAAAATAGAGCTGCAGGGAGAATTCCGGAAGATTAAACCCCCACATTTCGATGGAGAACAGGAAGAAGCGGCTGAAGCATGGTTAATAAATATGAACAAATATTTTCAGTTGTATGAGTATGATCATAACTTGAAGGCGAGACTGGCTATCTTCCAGTTACAAGGTAAGGCAACCTTGTGGTGGGAGGAAATGAAGATTGTCAAGGGGGTAAGCGAACGGACCATTACATGGGAGAAATTTCAGAAATACTTCAAAGAAAGGTACTTGACTGAGCACTACTATGATTAAAAGGCGAGAGAATTTCATGATTTAAGATTGGGGCAGCAGACTATGGACGAGTTAATTAATCGCTTTACCTCTCTACTACGTTATGTACCTTATATCAAGGAGGAAAAAGCCAAGGTTCAAAGGTTTGTGAGCAGCTTACCTTCATATATAAGAGAGAGGATTGAGTTTGACAATCCTAGGACCATGGATGAGGCTATTCGTAAAGCAAGGATCTGCTATCAGCAGAATAAACAAAAGGGGGATACTTCAAATAAAAGATGGAATGAGAAAAAGAGTAGTCGGATGGTTGGAAGCAGCAAGGGAGGTTGCAGCAATGGGAGTAAGGGAGCTGGTAAAGGATTAAACAGTAGATCCGCAGCAAGGAGTGCGCCCCGAGCTAGGCCAATAAGTGAATCTAGAGTAAGTGAGCAGCCTGTTAGGCCAGAAGGTGAGGGGATGATCAGACCTCCAGTTCAGTGTTGGGGCTGTGGAGGACCTCACTATGTTAAAAACTGCCCACAGCGAAAGGGGACAGACCAGATATCTCAAATTCATGAAGCATCAACTGTTGGGGACGTGGCACGTAGTGTACCCAAAATTAATGCAGCGTTGGAGGACCGCCAAGCGGAATATCAACCGACTATGGTTGAATTTGAAGGTAAAATTTCAAACCTTTCTATAGCTGTTCTTATTGATCCAGGAGCTACTTTAAGTTATGTTAGCCCAAAGATAGTAGAACAATGTAAGCTATAATCTGAAAAATTGAGAAATCCGTGGCTGGTCCAATTAGCTACAGGAGCCAAGAGATGAGTCTTGGCCAAAATAAATAATTTCTCTTTAACCATAGCAGGGCAGCTAATAGTGGCAGACTTAAACATACTACCTTTGGGTTCATATGACATCCTGATTGGGATGGATTGGCTGGAGAAACACTGGTCCTTAGTGAATTGCAAGACAAAAACCATTTATTATAAGGATGACCGTGGAGAGCAGCCGGAATTACAAGGAATCAAGCATCCCGTACAGATTCGACCCATTACAGCATCTCAATTAGCTAAATTCATAAGGAAGAAATGTCAAATTTACGCTATTCAGGTGGGTTATGCAAATCAGAAGGATAAAACTGCTATGTTGGGTAACATTCCGGTGGTACAAGAATTTGTAGATGTCTTTCCCGAGGAAGTATCGGGATTACCACCTAAAAGAGATGTGGACTTCACCATTGAATTGGTTCCGGGAGCAGTACCTGTGTCACGGGCACCATACCGAATGAGCGTACCAGAACTAACAGAATTAAAAATGCAACTGCAGGAGCTGCTAGATAAAAATTACATCCGTCCCAGCGTATCACCCTGGGGAGCCCCAGTGTTATTTGTAAAAAAGAAAGATGGAACTTTCCGGATGTGTATTGATTATCGTCAGCTGAATAAGCTCACGATAAAAAACAAATACCCTTTTCCCCGGATCGACGAACTTTTTGATCAGGTGAAGGGGGCAACGGTATTCTCTAAAGTCGATCTGCGATCTGGTTATCATCAGATCATAATTAAGGAGGAGGATATCGCTAAGACAGCTTTCAGAATGCGGTATGGGCATTACAAATTCGTGGTGCTACCTTTTGCTCTGACCAATGCACCTGCTACCTTCATGTGTTTGATGAACAGTGTGTTTCATAAGTTCTTAGATAAATTTGTGTTGATATTCATAGACGACATTCTGATCTACTCTCGGTCAAAGAGGGAGCATGAGGAGCACCTTAGAGTGGTGTTGCAAACTTTGCGAGAACATTAGCTATATGTAAAGTTTAGTAAGTGTAATTTCTTTAAGGATGAGATACAATACTTAGGCCATGTAATCACAAAGGAGGGGACTGCAGTGGACCCTGAAAAAATCAGAACTATAATTGAGTGGCCCATCCCAAAGGACGTGGCAAATATCAGGTCCTTTATGGGGCTAGCGGGTTATTACAGAAGGTTTGTGGAAGGCTTTTCAAGGGTAGCATACCCTATCACCTCTTTACAAAAGAAAGGGAAGGTATTTAAATGGACCTCAGAATGTCAGCGAAGCTTTGAGCAGCTCAAGCACTTACTCACCACCGCGCCTATCTTGAGTATAGTTGATCCTAATAAGGATTACGTGGTCTGTACTGACGCGAGTAAAGAAGGTGTGGGAGGAGTGCTGATGCAAGAAGGACGGGTAATTGCATATGAATCAAGGAAACTAAAGGAGCATGAACAAAAATACTCTACTTACGACTTGGAATTAGCAGCTGTTATCCATGCACTAAAAATGTGGCGACACTACCTTTTGGGAAGAAAATATCTGTTGTTAACAGACCATCATAGCTTAACAAACTATTTCAGTCAACCCACCTTAAACACGAGACAAGCTCGTTGGGCAGACTTCTTAAGTGGGTTTGATTTTGAAATAAAGCATTTGAAGGGAAATGAGAACCAGGTAGCTGACGCTTTGAGTCGAAAGGTGCAAAGTGTGTGCAGAATTTTGGTCAGTAAATGGCAAAGTTCCTTACTTGAAAAGATAAAATTAGCAGCTGACCAAGATGCGGTATATCAGCAAATTAAACAGCAGATACAACAGCTTTCTGATAAGGAAATACAACAAGGATATGAGTTGGATGATGCCGGAATGTTGTATTTCCATAAAAGGCTGTATGTGCCCAATGAAGATAGTCTTAGAAAACTGATTCTAGACGAATTCCATATCAGCCATTACACCGGGCATCCAGGATACCAGAAGATGGTCGTCGCACTTCGGAAGGAATACTATTGGCCAAAAATGAAGAAAGAGGTAGCTGAATATCTAGCGCGATGTCTAGAATGTCAACAGATTAAGGCGGAGCATTTGCATCCAGCAGGGTTGCTCCAACCCTTGCCCATTCCAGAATGGAAATGGGAAACTATTTCCATAGACTTTATAACTGGGTTGCCTCGAACGAGGCAAAATAATGATTCCATTATGGTGGTAGTGGATAAGTTAAGTAAGGCAGCACACTTCATACCGGTACAATCCACGTATAAAGCTGTGCAAATTGCTCATATTTTCATGCAAAATGTGTTCAAGTTGCATGGACTTCCGAAGGTAATAATCTCGGATCGTGATGTTAAGTTCACATCAACTTTTTGGAGGACATTGTTTGCTGAGCTAGGAACAGAAATGAACTTTAGCACAGCCTACCATCCTCAGACCGATGGTCAAACAGAATGGGTGAACCAAGTAGTGGAGGACATGTTGAGAGCATGTGTTATGATGAAACCAACCCAATGGGAGGAATACCTTCACCTGGTTGAATTCGCGTATAATAATGGGTATCATACGTCAACACAGCTGAGTCCCTTTGAGGTTCTGTATGGGCGAAAGTGCCGCACACCCTCAAGTTGGGGTGGACCTGAGGATAGATTAAGATTTGGCCCAGATATGCTCAAAGAAATGAAAGACATGGTGAAAAAGGTGCGTAACAACTTAAAGGCTGCTTAGGATAGACAAAAAAGTTTTGCAGACCGGAAGAGAAGGTTCAAAGAATTCCAGGTTGGAGACCATGTTTTCGTAAGAATCCAAACCAGAAGGAGTACCTTGCAGTGGAGTGGGTGTGCCAAGCTTGCATCTCGCTATTTTGGAACTTTTCAAATCCTAGTAAGAGTGGGGCCAGTAGCTTATCAACTTGCCCTACCAAGCCATATTAAGATCCACAATGTTTTTCATGTTTCCGTATTAAAACAATACGTCTACGATCCTAAACATGTGATTCAATGGCAGGATGTTCGGGTAAGAATTAAATCTGGTCATTCTAAATAAGCTTTATTTTTAAACAAGGAAATAACTAAATCTGTTGCTGTTTGCAAGTCGAGCCGGAAGGCGAGGTTCTGGTCGAACCACTGACCATTCTCGACCGGAGAGAAGTGCAGCTGCGGAAACGGGTTATTTTCCAAGCTAAGGTGCAGTGGCAGCATTATGGGCCTGAAGAGGCCACTTGGGAGGATGAAGAACTCCTTAAGGAAGCTTAACCGAATTTGTTTAAGGAAAACAGACATCGGGACGATGTCCAATCACAGGAGGGGGAGATGTAATGACCCAGTAGATGTAAATGTGAATTTTACTATGGTAAAAGACAATATAGTAGTTGTTGTTTATGTTTAAAAGAAACAAAACTGTGAATTACTACATTATTGAATAATTTAAATATTTTCTTGGAATGCTAGCAGCCCCTGGGAGGTGGATTTCAAGGAAAGAAAATCAGTTGTAATAACTGATTGAAACTGCCCTCCCAAACAGGAAAAGTCCTGGGTGTAGGGAGGAAGTTCTGTGCTGTTGGGACAGATAGAAGAGATCTTTTCCAAGGAAAAGGAAAAAGGAAAAATACAAAAGAAATTGGTTAAGTCTGGTAGAGACCAGATAACCAGGCACAAGGTGCACAGATCTTCTTGAGGGCTCGACGCCTGCAAGATAGCTCGGGGGAGAGAATCCGTCTGAGAGGTGGATCTCATGGCTGGGTGGAAGAGCAGGCTCGAAGCACAGGTGACTTGCTTGAGCATCTGATTATGACTCTGGTGAACCAGGTACGGTTTCAAACCACGGAGTCCTTTTGAATTAAAAAAAAAAAGAAACCTACAGTGTACTCACAGTAGTTAAATAAGTACTATGCTTCCTGTCTTAAAAACTGCCATATTATTCCTATAACTGTAATCGATGTGGTATTAAATTAAGGACAGGTTAGCAGTTGATAGGTCTGACCTGAATTTAGTTATGTGATTAATATAACTACAGCGGTGAGACATTTAAAGGACCGCTTAAGAACAGAAAATCATGACTCGAAATAGACAGAAAGACCGAGGCATCTTAAGTAAAAAGAGAAGCCAATATCAGAATAAACAGAGCAAAAATCCCTTGAACATAAATTATCCATACATATAATGTGCCATTAGGGACAAGCCTGGAAACCCCAGAGATTGAAAAGAAACCACAGCTGTAGCCGGACTATAAATTTGGTGACAGTAAGAGAAGATTATGCGACGATTTATAAGGAAACATTTGAAATACAAAAGTAAACACATTAGCCAGACGAGAGTGATCTATTCTATAGATGTATGAGGCTGAGAGAGTTATTCTGAAACTGGTTATAAACAATGTTATCCAACCACAACGTCGTCGGTAAATAACAGAGAAGCTAGTTTAATGAGAAACGATAAAGACAAAGCCAAACCCTCATACATATGTGTATTTCAACATTTATAACATAAAGGAAACTGTATGATAGTGTCACCATAAATAACCGAGAGTTTCGATAATAAAAGCTAGAAAAGACCAGAAACGCTTGAACATATCAGAATGAGTATTTGAAACCATAATATATCTTAAGTGGATTTATGAATTCTGTCGCTGTTGAGACACACAGCGTAGCCATAGACAAAGGCGGAATCGATGATGACAAGCAAACACCCCTAATAAGCAAACAGTCATACATCGAATTAATATTACTAAGAACATAAATATATTAACCAAAATGCAAAGCTGAAGCCGTCGGAGGGCTCGAATAGAGCAATATATGCTTGTGACTTTTAACAAAATAATATCAGATAAGGTACCTCCGGAAAGAAAAACAAAGTGCATATACAGCGAAAAATGGTGGCAGCTTCAAAATAAAAGGAACCCGGTTCCGTTAACCCTGACCTGAGCCTACGGCCAAGACCGATGGTGAACACCTACACCGGATACAGAGACCCGAGGCAGATATGCCGCGAGGGCTGTATTAAACCAAATTAGTCTATGAAATATATAAAATCAAATACATGAGCTCTGCAATTAAATACATGAGTTCTGCCAGGAACAACAACCTAACAGGCGAACCCCTGAATCAACCAGTCATTAAACATAAAGGTGAACCATGAGGGTTCTCTTCGGAGAATACCTCAGTGTGCCAAAGCGAAGAACCTGCATACCAATGGCGGTCTGTGACAACACATTAAGAATGGCTCAGAAACGGGGAGCTCTAGGCTCACGCATACAGGAGGAAGGTAAACAACAGATGAGAGCTTACCTGTAGCCGTCGTGAGGACCAAACTGTCGAGATTGTTCACCTCGCCATCATCGAAGGAGTTTGAACAATCCCACCTGCATTCGCTGACAGTGAAAGGGAATAAGTTAATATGAGTCGTTACATTACAATGGTATAGAAAACGATAACCAGCAAATTTGGAACATTAGTTAATTACCTGTGTGGGCTTGGAGCTGGGCACCTCATGGCTCCTGGTGAGGATGCTGGTTGAGAGGATAACGCTGATGGAATCGAACCCGCGACCAAATACCAAGGCAGAGCCGGATGAGCAGTGCGAACAAATAAACCCCAAGCTTGCCCAAAAGAGTTATGTAATAACTTAAAACCCTCGGAATGACCTCCGCCCTTCATTTGTAGGATGAGATCTCGTCCGTTCAGACAAAGCGGGAAAATGATGCGGGAAGGCCAAGGATTCCAAACTCGAGGTATCACATGGCCGGATGGGCAGGCCATGCGACCTGGACTAATGTGTACCGAAACCATTTAAGCGGTGGGTGAGCTGGTGCCTGCAAGAGCTGCGACCGAACCTCCAAACCCCGAGCCTATTAATTACACACTGTATGCTGAGGGGGGGGGTTAGGGGTTAGGTTCAGCTGTAGCAAAAGTACTTCATAAAACAAGTTACGACATAACCTTAACACCATGGTGCATGCATATAACTTTTGCAAAGAAACCGAGTGTTATGATAATAGTTTTAATATGAATGATGCTTAGCATAAGGTTTAGACCAAGCGGCATTAGTTTAAGCGTATGGTAATGCACATGATAGAAGTTTACGGTATAACGAAGCTATGTGTGTGGTATGCAATTGTTTAATATTCATTTTTTTTTATGTATATATATATATATATATATATATATATATATATATATATATATACGTACAGGGGTGTGACAGTTTACAATTTCATTTTTCATCCATCAAATTATTTTGTGATTTGTTCATATTATCTTCTTTAATAGTTAAAAAAAATATTTAAGATCTTAACCTTGCCTGCTCATAAATTGTGCAAACTTTTTATATATAAATGATTTAGTAAATTATTAATAATTTTACTATTCTTTTTTTTTTGCTTAAGCAATACACGGTCCTTCTATTAACATAGGTAAAAAATATTTTACACAGGTTACAACAGACGCAGAGAGGCACAAACTCCCACAAAGGGAGAGTTAAAATACCCAAAGTACCCATAAAACCCTCCAAAAATCAAACAGAAACAAGGCCTAGATTGCCCTGGAACTAAAAGAGGGCAAGTGGATCCAAAGTCCGCTGATCTGTCTTCTAACAATCCGGCGGTCAAAATTCAACCCGTGCAAAGGTGAAGCCCATAGAAAAACCCTTAAGTTGCACGACCAACGCTGACCATTGATCTTTTCCTTCTGATCCAACAACTGGTGTCCATATCGCGCAGCTTAAAAGCCAGTTGAATACCGCCTGATGAAGATGTTTTGCTTTTGGGGTCCTCCACCACGTGTTGCTTAATGAGTGGAATCACTAGCTTTTCATTAAAAAAGTCTTTTCTTTGGATGACACCCGATGATGGTGGTAAACCATTAGTGGTTTTATCCTTTCGGGCCCACCAACTTGCACACCAAAAGGTGGCCATTGATCTTCCCTCTCTGGATTTAATGGCCACAAACCAAATCAGACCGCACATCCGCTCACGGATTACCCAGCAATTTTACTATTCATATATAAAATCATCCTTATGATTATTTATTTAATTTTTAATTTATTTTCAAGCTTATTTTTATTCATCTATCATTATTTACTTTTATTATTTTATTTGCATATTTAACATAATTTGATATTTATCATGATCAGTAACTCTAGATACTTTCATTATGGTAAAATAATATTTTTAATTAATTTCAATAGTTTTTTTTTTTTTTTTTTTTTTTTTTAATTTTTGTTTTGTTTTCTTTCTTTTTTTATGTGAAGAGTGGCTATTTTTAATTATAATTCTAAATATTTTGAAAATATTATATTTTTGTATTTAAAGTAAGTAGATATTTTATATAATACAAATTTTAATTAAACCCATAGGGTGCAGTGTTTTTTCAAGGTACCTGATGTTGTAAAAGTTATAAGTTTGATACTCTTTCTCTGGAAAAATCCATTCATGCTTACAACTCGTGTGGTTGAGGAATCCATTCATGCTTAGGGCTAGTGTGGGTAAGGATAGGTCTAGTGTGCCCCACGATGAGTAGATTAGGCATGCTAGTCATATTAGGACTCACATAAGTGCTCTCTCTCTCTCTGGCTCTCTCTAATTTGATTATTAACTTACAAACTAAAAACATATTATCAAAATTTAGCTATTTTCAATATTGAAGTATTGCATTATTTTCTCTATTATTAGGCATTTTCATTTTTCAAATAAATTTATTATCAAAATTTATTAAATTCTTTTTTATTTTCTTTTTTTACCTGGAATGAAAGTAGGGGAAATTGGGAGCACTTCATCGTGAATGTTAAATTGAATGGCAAGTCATGTTTCTGGGGACACAAGGTAATTAAAGAGTCAAACCCAGAACCAACAAAAACAAGAACCTCGTGTCTAGGTCTACACCACTTGGGCTAATTCTTGAGAATAAACCAATTTTTATTGATTTATTACAATAATTTTAAAACCTAAAATACAACTTTTATAAAAAATAAATAAAAAATAAATAAAGTTATTATCATTAAATTCTTATTCATCTTTATAATTATCTTTTAAAATAATTTTTTATTGATTATAATTTTGGGTTTGATATTTGTCATTTTATTTATTAAAGTGATTATAATTAAGTTTGATATTTTTTCATTTATTTATTAAAATATTCATAAATATTAAATCAAAAAAAAAAATTTAAATTATCATGTAAGTTATTACAATTTGTTTTTGTCTCATAACAAAAATATAGAATATATATTTTTAATATAATCCACTTCGTTTTTCCCCAAATTCTCAATAATGATGATTATAAAATTAAACAATTATATTCATTGAGTTATTATTTTTTAAAATTATATATTTAATTTTACTAAATACATTATGTATATTTTAATAGTTTTATCATTATAATAAGTATATGACTATGAAATACATTTTACCTGAAACCACGATTTGAATGCTTTGCCATTTTTTTTCCTCTCCATTTATGATTTAATATTCTTTTAACAATTTTTCTTATAACATTTAAGATAACATAATGAATTTCCAAAATATATATTTCAATTATATATCATTTAATTCAAAATTATTACTATTCATTTTAAACATGTATGAATCTAAATGTATTTTAATTCTCATGGAATTGTACGAGTTAAGATGACAAAGAACCTCCTGGAGGTTGTAGTGGTAGCAAGATGAATCAACCATCAAAGTATATATAAGTATATAATACAATATCTTAGTCTAATATAATAGAAAGTAAGTAGACGCAAAGAACCAAATTGAACTCACATTATTCAAGAAAACAATATAGATAAATCTTCTTAATTTTAGCAATAATAATATAAATGAATCCTGTTAACTTTGGCCATAACAATATAAATGAATTTGGCCATGTTTTATTGTGAAGCTTTTGAACAAATAGAAGGACCGCACTAGTCTTTAAGGCAGCTGGGTGGTGAAGTAGTCCCAAGCGCCATTCCCAACGCATTGGTACATATTGAATTTTTTGTGTTTTCAGTCATTGAACTTATGGGACCATTTTCCAAAGTAATTCATGTGCATGGAACTGTTTTGCTGCACGAAAAATTCACAGCCACATTCGTCGATGACGTTCTGTGGATGTTTTTAAAAGTGACATCCTTTATTTATACTGCAAAGGACTACACGCAACATCATCAGAAACATTATTGCTGATTTCGAACTTCAAAACCAATATGTCCAAAAGATATTGCGATAACCGATATGTATGAAAATTATTGTGTTATATACTCTTTTTCATTTCTATGCATTTAACATGGCGAAAAATTATATCAAAGACATGATTATTGATTCCAAACTTCAAAACCAATATCCAAAATTCGTTTATAATTGGAGTAGTTGTAACTAATGATGCTAAAAATAATTAATTACCTATTTCGAGCGAATAGATACTAAAGGGAAACAAATTGTACTTTTGTGCTTATTATATGCACATACACCAGTATTTCACAATTGACGACATATATGGGAACTATATACCCACAGACTTCAAACTGATATTTCAAGAAGAGCTGGAACAAAATGCAATCTTAAAGGAGACAACAGTACTATGATGCCCAATTAATTAAGATGTGTGTTGTATATGTTTTTCCCTCGGGTATGTTATGAAAACAACATGGAATTGTGCACTAAAGTTAGCTGATCACTTGAATTTTGCATGGCAAAGATGAATCACAATAATATTGATCAATGATAATCAGATTCTTGACATTATCAACAACTATGTCCTCAAATGTGATATTCCGTGCATAGCCAGAACCATCCTGTATATTTAGAAAAATCATGAATTATGTTATAATCATGGTAGATAATGAATATTAATATCAATTACAAATTGTAATGGATTGTTGTTGCATAGTGAAAATTTCAAGAGAAAATTTGAAAATCAATAGAAATAGTTAAAAGAGTCATACACATGCTAAACCAACCTGCCAAGTCTTGATTCTAGCTCCGTTGGATGTTCCGCGAAAAGTGATGTTTTGGACAAGAATGTCATCAATTTTGGCCGCTTCTCCATTTTCTCGCAGGCTTCCAATATTGCAAAAAATAAGAAGTACAATTAAAATTGCATTCTTAATGTCTCATCTAACTGTATTGTATTTTCTGCATGATAAGGGCAAAAATACATATCTCATATGATGCCATGGCCTGGGCCACAATTTATTTTTTTGAAATTAATTGTAGATGAGCCCGACGAAATGGAAATGCAATCATCCCCTGGTATACAATATTTACAAACATAATTAGCATGTTTGTCAATTTGAAGTTTAGATAGGTAAAATTAAGGTTTGCAGTTATAGCAATGTTAAGATAGGTCTATGCTAGATGGATATATACTAAATTATTGTTAAGCTATTGGATCTATGATAAATGGGTTTATGTGAATGAACAAATTAACGCAAAGCAATGAAATTAATAGTTTCCAACCTGTCTCGATGACACAGTTGTCGATTTGGGCATTCTGAACTCTTTGTATATGAATACCATCAGTGTTTGGGCTATCCTCGGGGGCTTGTATCTGTAACCCACTTAGTTGGATCTCTGAAGAGTCCACCACTGTTGATGCAGGAGCATCTGGTCGACAGGGCACAGGCCGAGAAGTGGCAGAACAGGTTTCCGAAGAAGATTGGGAGAAGTGACAATTTCTACAGAAGGACAGCAAGACTGTCTTAGTCTTTTCATTATTATCATTTTTGCTCTTAAGGACCAGTACAGCATTTAGTGATTAGTTTAAGTGACTTGTTAATTTGTTTCTGTTACCATTGTAATAACCGGTCCTAACTATAAATGTTAAGGGCTTGGTATAGATTTTGAATTAAGATTATTAGACTAATTAGGAACAGACCATAAATTACTGTAGACATCAAACTGTTGCGAGACAGCAAGTACAGGTAAACCAAAAATAGCCAAACCATGTAACTGAAGTAACCGCCAGATAACTGTAAGCTGGAACTAACTAACAGTTACCTAACCACTGAGTTATGGTATAAAAAGCGGGGGAAAATACATGTAAAAGGTTCTGGAGTACGATATAGAAATAAGAGAAGCAACAGAGAATTATTTTTTTCCTTCATATATATTTCTTTCAGTGCATCCTAACTAGCTTACAGTCTGTGATTCAATGTCCTCAAAACATATCTTGCATCTACAGAAATTCTTGTAAATGTATCTATTTTGAATGCGAACCGTGACAGCATTCCACACGACATCCACGCACAAAATATTCTATTTCTAACTACTGATTACATCCATTCATTGAAAAGTCATTTTACAACCAAATTTCATTAAGTCGAGAGACAAGTGCACGCATACATGCAGTTCTGTTCATTATAATAATCTGCAGGTCAAACAGTGACAGGGTAACTACAAAATACAGGCGTCCCATAACCAGCGAAGCGAAGTCAAGTGAAGAACAACAGGAAGCGAGCAGTCAAGCCAGAAAGAGCCACGGCCCCCAAACCACAGGTAAGCAACCGTGCCGAGATTCAAAAAAAACAATTATTACATTTGTTGTGTGAACAAAATCTTTAACTAGACATAACATTGTCAACGGCCGAGTAAGCGAGGGTTCACAAGATTAAACAAGCACGACTGTGGAATGACCTATTGACGAAGAGCAAAGGACTGTAACAGTTATTTACATTTGCCACGAAAACCCTCTGAAGATTACAGTGTGGGTCGAACCCCTTAAATACTTGACTCATTACCAAAATACAGACACCCATGGCAAACAAATCTTGTGCAGACCAAAAGACACAGAAAGAGGAGAAATAGAAACAGAGCTACCCGAAAAGACAAGTGGTCGAATCCCCTGCAAGGCCACGGAACCGGTTACCTGCAACCACCGTGACAAACAGCGTTAGACCGCGGGCATAAACAAGCTTGTGTAAAGGTGAATAAGCCATGAGAGCCGAATAGGCAGAACAGAAGAAAAAGATAGGGCCTTACCAGTTGTAACCAGGTCCATCAACCGCTGAAAGCTCAGAGACAACCTAACCACAGAGGAGCTGTGAAGGGTTAGGCGAGCGTTCAAGTGGGGAACATAAATGTATAGCATGCAACAATTTCTTACCTGAATCGACGGAGTTGAGCGATGACTTGGAGCCAGAGACGAAGCTGCAACTGTGAGCTTCCCACCGAGACGGAGTTGAAGTGTTGAACAGAACCCATTAACAGAACCGAATGCCATAACAGAGTCACAGAAAGCGGAGTGTTACAGAGAGAGGCAGAGTTCATAAACAGAAAACAAACACCGGGACAGAGTCACAGAGGGCGAGGAGTTGCAGAGGAAACCGAGCTCATGCACAGAGCCGAACACCAACATAGCCACAGAGCCCAACAAACAGCGAAAATGACCGAAAGACCGCGAACAATCCGGAGTAAAGGCAAGTGAGATTAGGGTTTTGTCAAATCCCAAGGCGGACAGGTGGAGCGTGGAGAGGCAGAGAGGTACATGCGGGTTGATTAAATATCAACTATCCATTAATTACACAATCACAAAATATCCCATTGCAATACAATCACATAAGGTCCACGTAAGGAGCGGAGGAGAAGGCCACGTGGGCTGGGTCCCCATCAATTGGTATCAGAGCAGTTTTCTTTAGTAAGAGAAGATGGCAGAAGGACAAGTGCCAAGACGAGGACGTGGAAGAGGTGCACGAAGAGGAGCAGATGAAGGATTACGAGAACAAATTAGAGTTCTTACAACTCGCTTGGAAGCAGTAGAAGCGGGTAGACGAAGAGACCCAGAACTGGGAGACACCAGTGAAGAAGAGGTGATGACAGCTGCAGAAGGGTCTGATGAGGAAGCTCCAGAATTGAGGTTGCTGCGACAGGTTTTGATGGCCAGCAGCAAACCAAAGACAGAAATTTCAAATTATGATGGCAGTCTGTCTGCAGAAGTCCTGTTGGACTGGATAAGCGAACTGGACAAATATTTCGAAAATGAAGAAGTCAGTGAGGATAAGAGGGTTAAGTTCGCTGCCACTAAGTTGAAGGGACACGCACTATTATGGTGGGACAGTGTCCAAGCAGACAGAAAGAAGCTGAACAAGACGCCGATACGATTATGGTCTCGGATGATAGCGAAGTTGAAGGGCAGATTTCTGCCGAAAGATTACCAGGTGGAATTATATCGGCGAGTTCAGAGTCTAAGACAAAAAGGAATGACAGTTAGAGAATATACAGAAGAATTTTACAGAGTAAATTTACATGCTAGCTACACTGATGATAACCCAGAAAAGACAGCAAGGTACGTAAATGGATTAAGGATGGAAATACTAGATGAGATTAGTATTCTTTCTCCCCGGAATATTGAAGAAGCCTTTCAGAGCGCTGTTAAGGCGGAGGAAAAGATTAACAGAAAACAGAATAGCAGAAGAGGGAGAGGAAGTAGCAGAGGACGTGGACAGTCCTACGGAAGAGGTAAGAGTGCTGCAAACAGCGAAGAAAGCAGCAGTTCAAAAGCTTCAGGGACGACTGAGAAAGGAGATAGCACCAGAGGAGGACGGTCATACCAGAGAGGAAGAGGAAATGGCCGCGGAAGAGGGGCGAATGTCCAGTGCTACAGGTGCCACAAGTGGGGGCACAGAGCCTTTGAATGTCCAGAAGCTGAACAAGCTGGTCAGAGGGGAACGCTGATGGCACAGCCTGAGGAAGCTGAAGCACAACCCCGGGAAGTGGAGGACATGGCAGAAACGGGGGAAGCTTTAATTTTGAATAAAGTGTTGATAAAGCCAACCAAGGAAGTGGCTGAGACAACCCAGAGGAAGGCACTATTCCGGACAGTTTGTAAGTCGCATGGAAAGTGCTGTAAGGTAATTATAGACAGCGGAAGCACTGTCAACTTGGTAGCCACGGAAATGGTGGAAAAGTTGGGGTTGAAGCGGATGAAGCACCCCACACCTTATAAGGTGCCGTGGCTGCAGAAAGGACACCAGTTGTTGGTCGATGAACAATGTGAAGTGGAGTTTCGTATTGGCAAGTATCACGACACAGTGGTCTGTGATGTCATGCCAATGGATGTGTGTCACATACTGCTCGGAAGGCCATGGCAGTATGACAGGAAGGTGACACACGATGGCAAAACAAATTGTTATAAATTTACGAAGGATGGGGTAAAACATACTCTTGTACCCATCAAAGAGGAAGATGTGGCTGAATCCAGTGGGACAAAAGCATTATTACTTGGAGGAAAGCAGTATATAAAACAGATTGGAAAAAATGAGATTAATTTTGCAGTGGTAAGGAGAATGAAGCCAGTATTGCTGAGCGTGGAAAGGACAGAATTACCTAAGGAGATCCGGGAACTGTTAGAAGAATTCAATGAAATTGCGGCTGAGGAGTTACCTGATAAGTTACCTCCGAAGAGGAGCATCAGCCACCATATTGACTTTATACCCGGATCAAGTTTACCGAATAAAGCAGCATACAGAATGAGCCCCAAGGACAATGAGGAGGTACGCAAGCAAGTACAGGAATTGTTAGACAAGGGACTGATCAGAGAGAGTTTGAGCCCCTGTGCGGTACCTACGGTCCTTGCGCCCAAGAAGGGGGGAGAATGGCGAATGTGCACAGATTCGCGGGCCATAAACAAGATCACCATTCGATACAGGTTTCCCTTGCCTAGAATGGATGATATGATGGACTGCCTTAGTGGGGCAGCGTATTTTACCAAGATCGATCTGAAAAGTGGGTACCATTAGATCAGGATAAGAGAGGGAGATGAGTGGAAGACAGCCTTCAAGACCAACGAAGGACTGTACGAATGGCTAGTCATGCCATTTGGATTGAGTAATGCTCCAAGCACTTTTATGAGGTTGATGAACGAAATGTTAAAAGAGTTTATAGGCAAATTTGTAATAGTCTATCTGGATGATATTTTGATTTTCAGCAGGACGAGAGGAGAACACCTTCAGCATATCCGAAGGGTGTTCGAAAAGCTGCAGCAGAACAAACTGCTGGTAAATTTAAAGAAATGTACTTTCTTGCAGAAGGAGTTGATTTATCTGGGATTCGTGGTAGCAGAGAATGAGTTAAAGATGGATCCAGAAAAGATTGAAGCGATCATGAGTTGGCCGTCACCCAAGAGTTTGTTCGAGGTACGTAGTTTTCACGGTTTAGCAAGTTTTTACCGGAAGTTTATCAGGAATTTTAGTGAGATCTGCGCACCCATGTTGGAGACCATCAAGAAGGCCAGTCAACCTTTTTGCTGGACTAAGGCGGCAGAAAACAGTTTCCAACTCCTGAAGCGTAAAATAACGGAAAGGCCAATCTTGAGACTGCCCGATTTCAGCAAACCTTTTCAGGTTCGGTGTGATGCCAGCGGGACAGCTATTGGCGCTGTACTCAGTCAAGAGGACAGACCAGTGGCATTCTTTAGTGAGAAGCTGAATGAGAGTCGGCAAAAGTATTCGTCATATGATAAGGAATTTTATGCAGTGGTTCAAGCCTTGAAACATTGGAGGCACTACTTGCTGGGGAATGAGTTCGTTTTGTTCTCTGATAATTCTGCTTTGCAGTATATAACTCAGCAGCACAAACTGAACCATAAACATGCCAAGTGGGTGGAGTACCTACAGAGTTTCACCTTTGTGTTGAAGCACATAAGTGGGCAGGCCAATAAAGTGGCGGATGCTTTGAGTAGAAGAGCCCTGCTCTTACAGGAAAGTGACATACAGGTGATGGGATTTGAATACTTGAAAGATTTATACCAGATGGACACGGATTTCAAGGAGGCTTTTGAAGCATGCCAGAATCCCGTATTAAGAAATACAAGCCCATGGCTAGATTACAATCTACAGGAGGGATTGTTGTTTCGAGGGGGACAGCTGTGTGTTCCAGATTGTTCGATGAGGGAAAATCTGGTGAGAGAGAAGCACAGTGGCGGACTAGCGGGACATTTTGGCGTCAATAAGACAGTGGAGCAGCTCGCGCATTTTTATTACTGGCCAAGGATGAATCGAGACGTACAACGATATATAACCAGGTGTAAAATCTGCCAACTAGCAAAGGGACACAGCCAGAACACGGGGCTGTATACACCTCTACCTGTTCCAAGCAGACCGTGGGATTCAGTCAGCATTGATTTTGTCCTAGGATTGCCTAGAACACAGAGGGGATATGATTCGGTGATGGTAGTGGTGGACAGGTTTTCAAAGATGGCTCATTTCATTCCTTGCCGGAAGACAAGCGACGCCACGAACGTGGCACATCTTTTTTTTACAGAAGTAGTTCGACTACATGGCTTACCAAAAACCATTGTTTCAGACAGGGATGTGAAATTTACAGGACATTTTTGGCGCACCCTGTGGAAAAAGCTGGGCACACAATTAAACTTCAGCTCTGCGTATCACCCGCAGACTGATGGACAGACAGAGGTGGTAAACAGGAGTTTGGGCAACTTACTACGCAGCTTGACGGGAGAAAACTCACGTTTGTGGGACCGAGCTCTTGCCCAGGCAGAATTCGCTTATAACGATTCGCCAAACAGGAGTACCGGCCTTAGCCCATTTCAAATCTTGTATGGTATGCACCCGCGAGGAATACATGAGTTACGAGATTTGGGACAGCTAGAAAGAAGGAGTGCAGACGGGGAGGATTTTGCAGAAGCAATGAGTGAGCTGCATGAAAAGGTCAAGACGAGACTACAGGACAGCACGCAGAAATATAAACAACATGCAGACATAAGGCGGCGAGAGGTAAACTTTGAAATTGGGGACGAAGTCCTTGCACATTTGCGCCGAGAACGGTTTCCTAAAGGCACGTACAACAAACTGAAGTTTAAAAAAATCGGCCCATGTAAAATTCTGCGAAAATTCTCAGCAAATGCATATGAAATTCAGCTGCCACCTGATATAGGCATATCACCCATATTCAATGTGGCAGACCTGTTTCCATACCATGCCCAAGTAGAGGAAGGACGAGTGGTACAGCCACAACGGGACACCCAGTTCGAGGACAATCTTTGGAAGAAACAGTTACCATCGGTCAAGACTCATGAGATAGAAGGAATCATCAGCACGCAGGTGGCCAAAAAGACACGCAGAAAGGAATATCTGCGTTATCTCGTTAAATGGAAGGACCGTCCAATGGAGGACAGTTCTTGGCTTAACGAGATGCAGATTCGAAAAGCAGGTTACTCGGTGGAAGAACTCATGGAACGGAGCCATGAGAACTCTCTTTTACCCCGGCAGCCTGATGCAGGAGCATCTGGTCGACAGGGCACAGGCCGAGAAGTGGCAGAACAGGTTTCCGAAGAAGATTGGGAGAAGTGACAATTTCTACAGAAGGACAGCAAGACTGTCTTAGTCTTTTCATTATTATCATTTTTTCTCTTAAGGACCAGTACAGCATTTAGTGATTAGTTTAAGTGACTTGTTAATTTGTTTCTGTTACCATTGTAATAACCGGTCCTAACTATAAATGTTAAGGGCTTGGTATAGATTTTGAATTAAGATTATTAGACTAATTAGGAACAGACCATAAATTACTGTAGACATCAAACTGTTGCGAGACAGCAAGTACAGGTAAACCAAAAATAGCCAAACCATGTAACTGAAGTAACCGCCAGATAACTGTAAGCTGGAACTAACTAACAGTTACCTAACCACTGAGTTATGGTATAAAAAGCGGGGGAAAATACATGTAAAAGGTTCTGGAGTACGATATAGAAATAAGAGAAGCAACAGAGAATTATTTTTTTCCTTCATATATATTTCTTTCAGTGCATCCTAACTAGCTTACAGTCTGTGATTCAATGTCCTCAAAACATATCTTGCATCTACAGAAATTCTTGTAAATGTATCTATTTTGAATGCGAACCGTGACAGCATTCCACACGACATCCACGCACAAAATATTCTATTTCTAACTACTGATTACATCCATTCATTGAAAAGTCATTTTACAACCAAATTTCATTAAGTCGAGAGACAAGTGCACGCATACATGCAGTTCTGTTCATTATAATAATCTGCAGGTCAAACAGTGACAGGGTAACTACAAAATACAGGCGTCCCATAACCAGCGAAGCGAAGTCAAGTGAAGAACAACAGGAAGCGAGCAGTCAAGCCAGAAAGAGCCACGGCCCCCAAACCACAGGTAAGCAACCGTGCCGAGATTCAAAAAAAACAATTATTACATTTGCTGTGTGAACAAAATCTTTAACTAGACATAACATTGTCAACGGCCGAGTAAGCGAGGGTTCACAAGATTAAACAAGCATGACTGTGGAATGACCTATTGACGAAGAGCAAAGGACTGTAACAGTTATTTACATTTGCCACGAAAACCCTCTGAAGATTACAGTGTGGGTCGAACCCCTTAAATACTTGACTCATTACCAAAATACAGACACCCATGGCAAACAAATCTTGTGCAGACCAAAAGACACAGAAAGAGGAGAAATAGAAACAGAGCTACCCGAAAAGACAAGCTGTCGAATCCCCTGCAAGGCCACGGAACCGGTTACCTGCAACCACCGTGACAAACAGCGTTAGGCCGCGGCATAAACAAGCTTATGTAAAGGTGAATAAGCCATGAGAGCCGAATAGGCAGAACAGAAGAAAAAGATAGGGCCTTACCAGTTGTAACCAGGTCCATCAACCGCTGAAAGCTCAGAGATAACCTAACCACAGAGGAGCTGTGAAGGGTTAGGCGAGCGTTCAAGTTGGAAACATAAATGTATAGCATGCAACAATTTCTTACCTGAATCGACGGAGTTGAGCGATGACTTGGAGCCAGAGACGAAGCTGCAACTGTGAGCTTCCCACCGAGACGGAGTTGAAGTGTTGAACAGAACCCATTAACAGAACCGAATGCCATAACAGAGTCACAGAAAGCGGAGTGTTACAGAGAGAGGCAGAGTTCATAAACAGAAAACAAACACCGGGACAGAGTCACAGAGGGCGAGGAGTTGCAGAGGAAACCGAGCTCATGCACAGAGCCGAACACCAACATAGCCACAGAGCCCAACAAACAGCGAAAATGACCGAAAGACCGCGAACAATCCGGAGTAAAGGCAAGTGAGATTAGGGTTTTGTCAAATCCCAAGGCGGACAGGTGGAGCGTGGAGAGGCAGAGAGGTACATGCGGGTTGATTAAATATCAACTATCCATTAATTACACAATCACAAAATATCCCATTGCAATACAATCACATAAGGTCCACGTAAGGAGCGGAGGAGAAGGCCACGTGGGCTGGGTCCCCATCAACTGTGAGATGCATATGTTGGCTATTGACAAATTGCATATTTATAATCAAAACATTCGAACATCCAGTGATAGACATTGCCTGTAAGACCAACGCATAATCCAAAAGCATTGCATGAGAACAGTCGCCTCCAATTAAAATTTATAGAAAAAATAAATAAAAAATAAACTATTTATAACATCGTGTCTCTCTTCAAGCAAATAAACAAGGTGATTAGATTGGAAACAAACCGTCGGAGCCGCATTGAGGCAACACTGCACACATGAACATTTCTGAAATTGAAGCAGATGGTTTATACTTGTTGAATTGATGTTTAATGTTAAATGTTAAGAGTTGGAGAGATGAGTGTGGATGGTGCTAGTGGGCGGAGTCGTACGTGGATATTCAATGGAGGAGAGATGATGGAATATTAGAGAATGCGACACAATGGTGACAAAAAGACCAGGTGAAATAGAAATGCTTACGTATTGTTCATGCACTTTGAAGGATTTCGACCACCAAGCCTCGCCTTGACCATCAATGACACCACAACCTTCCAGATATACCAGAAAATCGGAGCCACATACCACGTTCATTGCTATTCCATGCAGATTGTTGATTGGGTGCAACTATTGTTCATGTAATCTGCAAGTAATCTATGTCAGCGTACTTTACTCTATTGTCATCACAGGTAGACAACCCGACATCCAACTTTGTTACTTCTACTGAAATATGAGACTTGCAAGGACCAAGAAATGTCACAGGCATAACTAGAAATTTCTTTCCCGATAGTACTTGGAACACTGCATCGGAAGGTGTCGTGCATGCTGCTTGCCATGCTTCTTGGAATGCCTAAAATAACCAGAAAATAACAATAAACACGGAGTTAATAACCATAAAAGAAAAAATAATCATAACAATATTAAAAATTTAATTAGTCACATTTTCTTGTTTGGGAAAGAAAACAAATTCTCATCAATAAGATTTAATTGGTTGTAAAGATTAATTAGATTGCAAAGTATATATAATCTATTTTCCCAAATTTCAGTAAGAGTGAAAGGTATATGAAGAAACACGCATATTTTCTAAATTGGTTGTAAAAAATTTAATTATATTACAAAGTAATATAATATATCAACAAGAAGTATGTTTTATGGACGGTTAGAAGAAAGAAAAACCTATTCCCACTATAAAAATACTACCGTGAGTCGAAGGGCAAGGGCAAGGGCAAGGTATGCTCAGCGCATCAAACTTTGCGCGAGTATCAAAAGAATATTGAACATATATAATAATTGATTAAAAGGTAGTCACCGTCCGATCATCGTTTAGGCCGCTGCCATGTGCGCCGTAGTCCATGACATTGAAGATCGGTGAAGCGCTGGAATCACTATTGCTCAGCAGCACCTTTCTATGAGTAGCCCAACTTGAATCCACCATTAACAGGGCCATAAAAGAAACAGCTGAAGCGAATGTAGTCTGCAGATAAAAGCGTCTTATCATTTTTTAACACACAGAACTGGAAATCGTATTGTTTGCTACCTACATGAACAATGATTTAAAATCCATTGCGAAAATTTTGAAGCCGAACCTTTGTTGCGAAAAATTGAGAGAGAAAGAGAATGTGCATGCATTTGTCACAAATTTTGGAAATATAAAATCTGAAATTATAGTTACTAAATTCGAATATGAATTTGAATTGGATTCTGTATGGAAAAAATTAGACTACTTAAGATACAATACCCAAAAAATTAGGAAATATACATTTTTCAAAATTAAATTATTCTTAAAATAAAATAAAATAAAAATCTATATTTATAATATATTTAAAAAAAATTATTTAGTCAAATCCTAAATTTTAATTTAAAGCTTAAAAATATAACATTATTAACTAATAACTAAAACAATCTAAATGTCTCTTTGTATATTTTTCAAAGAGTTGTTTAGAGTGTAGATAGAAGCACACCCAAACTTTAATTCATGGTTTAGATTTCATTACTATGGGAAAGAAAAGAAGTATGAAATTCAAATAGGAAAAAATGAAGATTATATATTTTATAAATATTTATAAATAAAAATTTATTATTTTTTGTTATAAGTAATTATTATTTTTAACGAGTATAAACTTACTATTTTCTATAATATTTTAATATAAAATTTATTATTTTTTACAACTGTAATTTTTTTAACATGCAATTTATGGTTTACTATACTTTTTTAATATAGAAATTTCTATTTTTAATTTTTAAATATTTAATATTTCATTAACAAAAATCCTTACCAAATTAGATCGTAACTGCAATTTTTTTAATATTGAATATTTTGTTTTTAATGTTTTGAGTAATGTAGAAATTTATATTTAAGTACTAAATTTTTTATTAACAAATTTTAGATGGTAACTACATTTTCTTTTAATTCCAAATTTATACTTTTAATGTTTTGAATAATATAGAAATTTCTATTTAAATATTAAATTTTATATTAATTTTTTTTATAGGCAAACTTTTCTTTTCCTTTCAATTTTATACCAATCTCGAAATTCCTCCGGTGGAAAAAAAGTATTAAAAAAATTCGTGTTTGGAAAATATAATTAGGTGGGTAGATCTGTTTGATTAGGTGGGCATAGATAGTTAGGTTGACCTATATTGGAAAAAAAAATTCCTTCTAAATAATTATTACGCCCATGATAACTATTTCACGCATTCCGCTAAATTCCTCCATCCACTCAACTCATACATTTTTCTACACAATTCATACATTTTTCTACACAATTTTTCTATGCCTGCGTCAACTCATACATTTTACTACACAATTTGCATTTTAAACTTTTCTTTTCCTCTCAAGTTTGTCGAAATTTCAAGGGGCTTTTTCAAGTTTGTCGAAATTTCTCCGGTAGAAAAAAATATTACAAAAATTACTGTTTTGAGAATATAATTAGGTGCGTAGATCTGTTTAATTAGGTGGACATACCGTTAGGTTCACCGATGCGCTTATATAGAAATAAAATTTGCTGGTCAATTAAGCGGATGATAACTATTTAATTATCAGGCAACATTTTAGACTTTTTTTTTTTAATACTAATTATAAAATAATTAATATTAATTATAAAATAAAAGGTTGAGATTAGTCGAAAAAGTTATTGTTTCTTTTCTGCCCAATCATCTATATTGTTGACACCTAATCCGAAACGGATGAGGTGAAGCTAGATAGTCATCTAGAAGATGAACTGATCTGTTTTTTTGTATATATAAATAATAGTTGTCTAATGAGAAATATTATCAGTTGTTTCTTGCGCTCATTAATTTCTGAGCTAACCTGGCCTGACATGGTATCAGAGCACAGGTCCCAGGTTCCAGAAATAGCGTAACTCCTGCCTCTGCCAGGTTTCTGCTGCCTCATGAAACCTCTGTCCTGAGCGCTCTCTGACTGCCAGAGACTGCGCACTGTTCTTATGAACGTTTGCCTGAACGCCTACGTTATTTGATATTCTTCTGTCCATAAACGTTGGCCTGTCTGACACCTGACATGCTCCTCTTCTGCTCGTAACTCCTCTCTTGTAACCTCCAATGAATTTGATACCAGTGAATGACGACATTCGATGTCTACATGCATTTCCGAGGATGACTTAGCGAAGGAACTGGAACCCTCGACTGCTTCTTCTTTCAGAAATGGGGGTATGCATGAAAACTACTTGAGATGGTGACTGCGTTTTTTATTGCGTTTTTTACTGCAACAACTCTTCTTCCTTCCATTGTATTTTCGCTGGAAACGCTGCGTTGTATTGTATTGTATGGAAATGCTGCGTTGTATTGTGTTAAAGCCTGCGTCCTATTGAAGAATGGCTGCAAGCATACGTTGTATTGTTTTGAAGTCTGCGGTGTATTGAAGAATGGCTGCAAGCATGCGTGGTATTGTTTTGAAGTCTGCGGTGTATTGAATAATGGCTGCGTTGTATTGGCTTTCCATCTTCAGTAGTTTTACCTTTTGGCTTTCCACTATTCACTTCCTTGGTTTCAAATATGTATCTATGGTGGCGAAAGAAAATAAAATCCCGTTGGTTATGAAAGGTTACCGCACGTCGACCACGAAAGTTGGGATCATGAGGAAAAACTGATGCAATCATCCTGCCTATTCGGTGTCCAAGCCGCGTAGTGAAATTATTTAGTATAAGCTCTGGTTGATGGCTTGTTGGGTTACCATGATTTTTTATATCCTTGCGCAAAACAAGACTAGAGAGATTAAAATGGGCTGTGGGACCATCCGGCAAATTGATAAATAGCATTCCATTTGGCTCCCTGCGATTTGTATGGACAACAATAATAAAGGTGAAATCTTGATTTTTGGCATATTCCACAATCTTTTTTAATTCAAAGGTTCCTCGCTTGTAATAATGCGCATTTGGAATAACAGACAACAGCTCCTCAATAAGTTGGTTTCCTCTAGTGCACCGAAAGCGTGAGGTTGTGATCAGAATTTTTTGGTGTTTGTACACGGCTGAAATATGCACTAAATTCATCAGAGCATTGTCAAATATCTGAGCAGAGTATTGTCATCAGTATATACAAATGTTTATACATAATATCTGTTTGATTGGTATATGAGCAGAGTATTTTCATCAGCATATGTAAGCGTTGTATTTTTTATGAGTTGTTGATTTGGCAGCACGAGCTTTTAAATATTACACAACCTCTTTTTGATTGAGCAGTTTTATGCGATGATAGCAGTTTTTGGTTGAGCAGTTTTGGGTCTAAAGCATCTGTTGTATTACATGATATATATTGATATATTGAAGTGATATATTAATACATTGAAGTGATGCCTTGCGCATTTTTTTTTCAAAACAATAGTATTGCAGTGATGAAATGCTGATATTTTTTTAGCAAATATTAGAGGGATTTGAAGGCTGTGGCATAAGGATTTTTTTTTCTCAGCAGAAATTTTTTCTATCAACAGAAGTTTTTTTTTATCAGCAGAGATATTTTGTTACAGTATGCATTCAAGAGAAAGAAGAAGATATTTCAGAGGCAGGGGGGGCAGACACCCTCTAGAAGAAAAGGCAGACTTACATTGCATTCGCTGCAAACAAAAAGGATCTCATGATGCTTCTACATGCAAGCTACCATGGGAAAAGATTGAGCAGAGAAGAAATCAGCAGAAAGGTAAAACTGATGACTCAGACAAAGGTAAAGCACCTGAATCCGCTCACTATATTGAGGCACAATGTAACATTGGAGTAAATGGAGATTTGTTTAATGATTCACTTACTTCTTCGAAAAATGACTGGTTGCTTGATTCAGGAGCAACCTATCATATGACTCATAGGAAAGATTTTTTTGAAGATTTCACTGATAATGTTGATGGAGCAGTATACTTTGCAGATCAGTCAAAAATCAAGCCATCAGGGCTTGGCACAGTCAGGCTTAAACTGCCTGGTCTTCCAGACTTTCTTCTGGATCATGTTCTATATCTCCCACAACTCAAGAGAAACTTGCTGTCCCTGCTCCACATCCGCCAGCAAGGTCACTCCATTCATATGTTTGATGGAAAGCTTGAGGTAAGAAAGGCATCTAACCATTCACTTGTCATGAGGGGTATAGAAGAAGAAAGACTTCTTAAACTGCAAGGAACCTCTGCTCATGCACAACATTTTTCATATATTTCTCATCATGATGAAGGTACACTTCCATCAAGTTTTTTATGGCATGCTAGATTTGGACATTTAAACTATGATAGTCTCCGCTTGTTGAAGAAAAATGGTGTTGCTGGTTTGCCTACAATTCCTAGAAAACATAAACAATGTGATGCTTGCATTCTAAGAAAGCATAGCAAACAGTCTTTTCATGATTCACATTCAAGAGCACATAGGAAGCTTGAACTTATTCATTCAGATTTATGTGGTCCAATGCCTATTCCTTCTGCAAATGGAAATAAGTATATCATGACATTTATTGATGATTACACCAGAATGTGTTGGGTTTATTTATTGAAGAACAAATCTGATGCTTTTCAAACATTCAAGAATTTTCATAAGTGGATTGAAAATGATGCACAATCTCATATTGGGTCTATTCGCACTGATAATGGAAAAGAATATACATCAAATGAATTTGAATACTATCTTTGCCAACATGGGATTAAACATCAAACAACTGTGCCTTATAATCCTCAACAGAATGGTGTAGCTGAAAGAATGAACAAAACAATTTTGAATATGGTACGATCCATGCTTTTCTTAAAAAATGTAAAGACAATGTTTTGGGCTGATGTTGTTCTATGTGCTGCATATATAAAGAATAGATTTCCATCTAGTGCTATAAGAAATAAGACTCCTTATGAATTGTGGTATGGACATGTTCCTTCGGTAAAACATCTTAGGATATTTGGTTCCACCTGTTATGCTTTAATACCAAAGGTACATAGAAACAAACTTGGTGCTAGAAGTCGTAAGTGTATCTTCCTGGGGTATTCAAACACATCTAAAGCATACCACCTTTATGATGAAGTAAATAAGAAGTTTGTTTTATCTAGAGATGTCATTTTTCTTGAATCATCCAAATCTGACAGTGTTGTTGAGCGGCAACTTGATCGCTTGGATAGATTCACAAAACCGAAATCATTCCAAGAGTTTGATAATCAGATTCCACATCTTGAAGGGGGGATTCCTATACTAGATCAACATGTGGAATCTTCTTCTGAAGAACAATCTCCCCTGCATGACACTCCAACAACGGATGATGCTTTAAGTGATGTAATTGATAGAATTGGGAGACTCAATCTTGATTCAGATGCAACTCAATCAATAGAACAGCCTGGACCATCTCAGAAAGGTCCCCCAAAGTGGCTGACAAAGACACTTGAAAGTGTTCATCCTGATGAAATTGGAAAAACAGGAACCAAAAATTCAAACCGACAAGATGGAGGTGATGTAGATAACTCTAATTCACCTGTTGATATGGATGTTACTTATGATTGTGAATTGAACTTGTCCACAGATTTTGAACCAACTTCCTTCAAAGAAGCTGCTTCTCATGATAAATGGAAAGAAGCGATGCAGAAGAAGTATGATGCCCTCATAAAGAATAGCACTTGGAAGCTGGTTGATCCTCCATTTGGAACAAAACCAATTGGCTCCAAGTGGGTCTACAAGAACAAGTACAAAGCTGATGGTTCACTTGACAAGCACAAAGCTAGGCTTGTGGCAAAAGGTTTTGCACAGAAGGAAGGGGTCGATTATGAGGAAACTTTTGCTCCCACAGCAAAATGGGCCACCATCTGGACACTCTTTGCACTAACTGCTCAGAACGGTTGGAAAGTCCATCAAATGGATGTAAAAACTGCATTCTTGAATGGAGATCTAAAAGAGAATGTTTTTATGTCCCAGCCTGAAGGATTTGCTGTGAAAGGACATGAACACAAAGTATGCAAACTTGTGAAGTCCTTGTATGGCCTCAAACAAGCACCACGAGCCTGGTATGAAAAACTAACTGAGCATCTTCTGAAACTCAAGTTCAAACATTTTGATCTTGATGATGCAACTTTATTTGTCAAGAAAGTTGGAAAAACAGTTGTATATCTTGTGGTATATGTAGATGATCTTTTAATGACAGGGAACAATGAAAGCTATATTGCATCCATAAAGAAAGAATTAGGAAAATTTTCTGAAATGACTGATTTGGGCTATGTTCATTACTATCTTGGCATTGAAGTAACCCAACATCCAAAGTCCATATTTCTTTCTCAAAAGAAATACATTGGAGATTTGTTAAACAGATTTGGCATGACAAAGTGCAATCCCCTTTCTACTCCAATGGAACAAAACTTGAAGCTCACATCTATTGAAGGAAAGGAATTTGAGGATGCAACAAAGTATAGACAGCTTGTAGGAAGTCTCATCTACCTCACTACTACCAGACCAGACATTTCATTTCCTATTGGAATCCTTTCCAGGTTTATGAAAAAGCCTTGTGAGGGACATTGGTCTGCTGCAAAAAGAGTTCTAAGGTACTTGAAGGGAACTCAAGACCTTGGAATCAAGTATACACAGGTGGACGACTTCAACTTGATTGGATACTCCGATTCAGACTTCGATGGAGACAAAGAAACTGGGGTATCTACTTCAGGATATGCTATGAGTCTTGGATCGGGAGCTGTCTCCTGGAGATCACGCAAACAATCAGTACCAGCAGATTCCACAACAGAAGCAAAATACGTGGCAGCAGCTGAAGCAACGAAAGAAATTGTGTGGCTCAGGAAAATTCTTGAAGATTTGCAAGTAAAACAAATACAATCTACTCCACTCATGATTGATAACACCTCTGCAATAAAGTTTGCCAAGAACCCAAAGTTCCATGATCGTACTAAGCACATCAATACTAAATATCATCTGATCCGACATCATCTTGAGGCCAAAACAATCCATCTCCGTCATTGTTCCACAAACGAGCAAATTGCAGACATCTTCACCAAAGCGCTTGGAAGAGAAAAGCTTGAAAGATTCAGAACGATGCTTGGACTCACCAACATCCCTTCAGATTAAGGGGGGGAATGTTGACACCTAATCCGAAACGGATGAGGTGAAGCTAGACAGTCATCTAGAAGATGAACTCATCCGTTTTTTGTATATATAAATAATAGTTGTCTAATGAGAAATATTATCAGTTGTTTCTTGCGCTCATTAATTTCTGAGCTAACCTGGCCTGACATATATGCATGTATTACGTAAACCTGAGTTATGTTTTCTTGAATATATGAATTCTAGATTATTATTTTCATCAACTTATTTTTGTGTAAGCTCTTTAACTTCTTTTTTACATTGTAATATATTTGTTAATTCAAAGATAATATCATTGCAATGGATAGTAGGTTCAGTGATAATGTTTACAAACTCATTCAATAACTTATTGAACAAATATATAGAGACATTGTCTGGTTTTAAAGTATACAAAAGTGAATTTTATTTTCATTTTAATTTCAACCAGAACTTACACTTTCAATTAATAAACTTCATTGGCTTTTTTATTTCTCTTTATTTCAACTAAGCTAGCCTCAACAACATTGGATGGAAGAAAAATCACCAATGGAATGCTATAGCAAGATTGACTTGTATTCCTTTATATATTTTTAATATTTTCATAATAAGCCCCCTCCCTATCCATTCACTTTTTCTACCCTAAGATAAGATAATATTGCAGCACTTGTGTTTATACCATTATATATGGTGTAGCTAGAAATATAATATTCAGTACATTTTTTCATGCACAAATTATTTTGTAAGTTATTAATATTTCCAATTTGATATTATAATACTTCAGTTTGTATCACTATATATGGTTTATTTTAAAATTAGTTTTACTATTGTGCAGATTTTTTATGCATAAATGGTTTAGCTAGTTATTAATATTTTTCTATTTTTCTCTTTACATTTACTTTATCCAAAAAAATAAAGACACATTCAATGTACATGGAAACCCACATTGAGCCCTCACCAAAGAACTAATTTTAAACTGAGATTTTAAGAATGGTTAAAACAAAACGGACATGCTAAAATTATTCTTAAAGAGGACCATACTATTGTGATTGCTGTTTAATTAATTAAAACGTCTACTATATATGTATTTCATTCAACCACATTGAAAAAATACGGAAATGCCTACTTGTAAAACAAAATTGTCTGCTTTTTCAATGACCATCTTTGTACGAGCCTTTCACAAGTGGGTATGATCAAAGAATGCATGAGATATTTTGAACTTCATAGATTAACATGACTAAAATTATTTTTCCTCCCTCACAGGGACGGAATTTGATAGGAATTTTTCCAGTATCTGCGGTTTAGAATTTTTTAATGGCTGTCTTTCTTGATGTATTTCAAACTATGTAAAATGTATTTTTGACAGTTTAGATTTTTGTAGAAAACATCATTAATACCCTATTAAGGAAATCCAAGGAATTTCAAACTATGTAAAATGTATTTTTGACAGTTTAGCTTTTTGTAGAAAACATCGTTCATACCCTATTAAGGAAATCCAAGGAATTGTAAACATATATAGCTGCAGAGAAACTAGGGTGTGTTACTAGCATTAGCAAAGGGAGTAGACATGTCATAGTGCTCACCCATCTCGTGAGTCACAAGGATTTTTTCAAAGATTTTCCTTTCCTCAATTCATAAGTAGATTTGCATTAGAAATACTTCGAATTCGAATCCATTCAAAGAGGATGATCATTAAAGACTATAACTATTATTGATTAGGGCCATGTAGGCTAATCCATATTTTTTAATCATCTCCATTAATTTAACTGAACAAAACACAACTATAAATGGTTGGTGATGTAAAGAATTTGACATCGAATTTGCATTTTTTCAATTGCTAACCATGCTCAAAACAAAGTTCTGAAACCAACAAAGCTAGAAATGAGCCAAACTGTTCCAAATAAAAAATGGAGAGCAAAGGAGTCAAAGCCACACTGACTGTTCTTTTAAATAAATCATTTAATCATTAAAATAAATTGAAACAAATTTGCATCTTAAAGACCAAATTTCATTTCAAATATCAAATATTTTAAGATAGGAAATGTGAATGTACTGAGATTATTTAGTGGCGTAGCCATTTGTAAGTGTAATATATGTTTCTTATATATATATATATATATATATATATATATATATATATATATATATATATTAAAAATATTAGAATATCAAATTTGAATTATTCAATATACTATGATTTTTTCATATTATTGAATTTATTTATACATTAAGAATCACATTTTAAACCATCAAAAATTAAAATCTCATTCCAAATGTAATTTCTATCTTAAAAGGCGAAAGATATCAAATTGGACAACCCATTATGTTCCATCTTCTCACTCCAAATTCCCAGCCATTATTCTTCAACCTAATTGATGTGTACTCTATTATAATTAGAATATTTTCATGGAATTGATGCTTGGATAGAGCTCCTATTCACAACATGGTCTCCTCAAAATAAACTAAACATCCTAAACTTGTTTAGTTAAATATTTATTTCTTCCTCGAAAGAAAATATATTATCAAACATGCGAAGATGCTCTTCTCTTACATTAATAAAATGGTATTCGAAGAAAATAACTACATGTGAATCAAACTACAGATGGGTTACCAAATACTTGTAGACTGTCGTGAATTAATTAAATTAGGTGATTCAATGAAGATTGACATAAATTAGAGTGGATTATGGCCGAGGATTTAAAGGAAATGCTTGACATAGAACAAATATTTGGTTCAATCAACATAAAAGAAGAATTAATTTTCATAGGAAATCAATCTCTTGATGTTTACAATAATAAATTCCTATAACTCGATGAACTCCTGAGACTTCAACCCACAAGTGAACCCTCGTTTTGTACTTTGTGTCGCAAATCCATGCAATTTTACTTCTCTCAAAACACTTATTGAACTCTTGTTTCTATAGTCTGTAATATAGAATTGAAAATATATAAGATACAACGCCACTACATTGGCATCAAATTAGAAGGTCGTCATAGATCAGATCAAACTGAAAGGTTGTAGTGAATTGAAGTAACAATCTCTTCTGTGCTTTAGAAAACTTCACTTTGCAAAATTTGGTGTATTGTTGCATACAGAACCCTTTCTAGGTACCTATAAGCTCTCTACAAAACATTTTATCATTTTACACATGTTGCATTCATACAAAACAAACTAGATACACTCTGAGCCACCACATTTGAACTAGTGTAGGAAATTTTAGTTAAGAATTAATGAAAACATAGTAACAGGTTTTAATAGTCCATTCGAATTAGTACATAGAACATTAGAGTAATTTCGATGGCCCAAGAGACAAGAAAAAATGTTACATTTACATGAATAAGAGTAGGAATAACATGAACAAGATACGTATGCCACTAAATGAATGTCAGTGTAGCCACACATCCTATCTTAAAATAATTTGATCTTTGAAATGAAAATACGTTTCTATTTATTTTAATGATTAAATGATTACTTTTAAAAACATTTAGAGTGTGGCTTTGTTTCCTATTCCCTTTCTTTGGTATTTAAAATGGTTTGGTTAATATTTTAGCCCTTTTTCCATCAGCTAGAAAGGCAGTTCCCTCCTTGTTTCCTTTTCACTTTGCACTCTATTATGATAGGTGTATTTTGCATACATTTCTCACCCTTCCCAATAGAGATCTTATTCTTTCCTCCTATAGTAGGGTCCATAATTACTATTCATAATTATTGTAACTAGGCTCTTATCAAATCTCTTATATTTTAACAATGCTTAGTTCTGTGTCTTTAGCCCTCTAGGTTCTATATTTAGATGTTAAGTCATGGTTGTTTCTTTCCATGAAACCTATTCATAATTATTGTTCCTAGGCTCCTGCAAAATCCCTTATATTTTAACAATGCTTGGTTATGTATTTTTAGCTCTCTAGTTTCTATATTTAGATCTTAAGTCATCCTTGTTTCTTTCTATGAAACCTCTTCCCACAACGTTCCTGGGCCTCTCTTTGTAGGTTATAGGTCGACACTAGGTAGGTTTAAGATAGGTCTGGTTCACTTCAAAGTTCCACAGCCCCCTCCAAGGCCAACCAATAAGTAAGAGACAGATATTTAATTCTAAATATATATATATATATATATATATATATATATATATATATATATATATATATATATATATATATATATATATATATATATAGTGAATGTGCACGCCTATATGATGGATTTTGAATCTTTCTAATTCTGGGGGTTCGACTGCTAGGGTTCTGAACAAGGACTAACAGGAGCGGGCTAGTAAAAATGGAGGGGCTCAAACGGGGGAGATCCACTCCCTCATACAGTAAAGTGGTATCAAACAGAAGCAAGGAGGCAAGTCTGAACAAATTCTAGAAACCAACAGAGGTAGATGCAAAGAAGACAAGCACTCAAAAGCGGGAAAGCAACAAATCCCTTGAACAGGAAGGGATCCACGAGGAAGTCAGGAGAGTAATGAAATCACGAGACAGCAGCCAGATAACTGAGAACATATCTACGATGGGACCCTATAAGCCCAAGACAAACATAAAACCCTGGGTGGTCTTAAATAATCCTGTAGTAAAGGTGCACAAAGATCACATGGCGACCTACGCAGTCATATGTAAGTTTATGGGTATATGGCCCATGGTGAAGGTTCTGTACACTTGGATAAGAAACAACTGGAAACCAATGGGAGAAATAAATCTACATCTTCGGTCCAAGGGTTTTTTCATAGTGGTATTCACTAACCTAGATGAAAAAGACAAAGTATTTGAAGGAGGACCCTACTTCTATGCTATCATAGGCCTTTACATGGGACCTTGAGTGATGAACTTTGTCCCGGAGTCAGAAACGTTCACATTGGTCCCAATATGGATTAGACTATACTCCTTACCTTTAGATTATTGGCTGCTTTAATCCTTAAAAGTTATAGGAAATAAATTAGGGCATTTTATAAAGATATCAGAGGTTACTATGTGAGGTAAATATACCTCCTTCACCCGCATATGTGTAGAAATGAACTTATCGTGAGCACTCCCGAATGAAGTCACCTTAGAAGTATATGATGAGGAATGGGTACAGGCGGTTGACTATGAACATATCCCATTCAGATGTCGTAGATTCCATGAACATGGGCACCTCTTCAGAGATTTCCCACTCAACAAAAGGGAGGACAATTTGTAAACCAACACATGAAAAGACCTTGAAGGTTACACCAAAGTGGGAGGCAGAGGGAAAGGAGGGGGGAAACTTACAAAAAGAAACCTAGCAAGAACAATCTACCGAGTCATTACAATTTCGAGATTTTAGAGGAAGAAGGGGGGGGGAATGGAACGGACAAGGAACCAGAGGACAATCATGCAGAGAAGGGAAAAGAGGATAGCATGGAAATCATACATGAAAACAATGAACAAAACGAGGACCTACCAAGCACTATGGAACTTGGAAGGGACCATGAGATGACCCCAAGTGAAGGTGGTACGGAGGACCACGACCTATAGGAGATTCTCGAGAGGGAGAATCTTGATCTAGAAAAGTTTCTATAGAAGGGAACCAAAAAATGGATTGACTCTCTACCACAAGAGGAATTTGACGGAGTACAACAACTATTTCTCTAGAGGATTCAAAAAAAAGTTGTAGGAGTCAAAAGGAACCATGATAGCCAGGAGAATAGAGGGCTTAAAATCAGGAGTTTCGGTTGAGGGAAATGGCCATTGTGTGCAGAGTGTAAAGGGAGGTTTAAAAGGATAGTGTTCAAGAAACCTGACCACACTTCCTTCACTCTCATGCATATGTTCCAGTGGGCCCATATCTTTCTATTATGTCTTCAGTGATGTGTATCAACGTCAAATCGCTTTGGTCTGTTTGTATTGTTCTCTCTATTTTGGTTTGGAAATATTCTAGTTATGCGCCTATTTGTTTGGAATTTTGTATTCTGGTAACCCTTGCGTCCACATGACTAATTTGTTTATGCTCCTTCGTTAGTAGATTTAGGCTTGTGTATGGCGGTTTTATGGTGCATGCGGAGTCGTTTAGGTGATCCCAAGAGCATTCAAATATCTTTGGAATGGGTCACTTCGGTTCTAAAGAATTTAAGGTCAATGGGAAGTCAACCAAAATGGGTGATAAGTTACATTCGGGGAGGAAGGTGGCTAGGTCTTTATTTACGCATGGGGTCTCTTAGCCCTCGATTTAATGAAGAGGTAAAGTCCCAAGATCACAGTCTGTAAGGTAATCTTGATATGTTGTCTTGGGATAAGCCCCATCGAAGATGAAATGGTTTTGCTAAGATCATCCTTGTGCAACATCCTCAGAGGAAATTATGGGTCAAATTTATTGAAATGTTATGTGGTCATTGTTCTTTGTTAGATATCGTAGGAAAGTTCCACCCTTGGTACAACAAGCCCCATATCACCCTCTCTCTCCACTCGGTCCTCCCTATGTGATCATCCAACCATGGGCCAAGGGTTTTAGGAATTTTATTGTATGAAAACTTAGGAAGGTTTTCATAAGGGACATTTGTGCAACGATGGAATGTCCTTCATCACTCTGAAACCATGGGTCGAACTCAAGCAGGGGGCGTGGTAAAGGACACGCTTTGAATAACCGCACAAAGGGTCATTGGTGTGGTAGTATTGATCATTTGGGTAATGTAGCAGCTAACACATACAGAATAGGAACTCCTTCACGGGCCAGAAATATAATTAGTGAATGGAGGGAGGAAATTAGAGTTGAGATGGATCCCAACGAGCAAGAGATTTTGGCTAACTTCGGTGATATTTTACCATACCCATGTGAGACGCATGGTAGATGAACTTTGTTAATGAAAAATCTTCATATCTATTAGATGATGAAGACTTTGTTGGCTAAGGCATTAATGTTGCCACTTACAGGTATCCCAGAGCCCTTATAAGATATGCATGAAATTCATAGGGAAGTCCAAATAATTGAGTGTCAAATCCAACAGCAGAATGAAAGTGTGGCATGCATTGAAAGGCATATTTCGTGCATGCCTGTGAGACAACAACCAAGATCTAGTGCCAAATATCCATAGCCAGTTGAATCTTCAGATGATTAATGCCTCTTAGATGCAGAGGAAGGATTTTTTGGCGTTATTGTGTAGGTTGTTCGATATTAGAGAATATAAAGACAATTATCTGCTGGAAAAGCTTAGGCATTTCCATTTTTGGACTGGTTATAATACAACAAGATGGTGAATATGTGTGGTTTCCTAATGGGCAGGTTGAGGCCATCTGGACATGGATGCTTATGTTGTAATACCTATTATAGTTTGAAGTCATAGAAAGGCACCACCCAAACATACAAAAACAAATTAAGGAAATTAATTTTCCAATTGTATGCTGTATATATTTATAAATATTTTAAATTATTAATAATCTTAAATATATATATTTTAGCTTTTTATATCAAACAATACAAAATATGAAACTTTTGTTAAATATAATAATAATTTATATTTGTAAGTGTTTCAATATTTTTAAATACAAGGTTTTGTTTGGCAGTTATGTGAATATATGAAGTAAATGTTAATACAAGATTTTATGTTTAAATCTTCGAGATATTAACCCATGGAATTGTACTGAGTTAAGTTGGCAAATATCAACCTAGAGATTATAGTGGTATAAAATCAGCCATTATATATATATATATATATATATATATATATAGAGAGAGAGAGAGAGAGAGAGAGAGAGAGAGAGAGAGAGAGTGTAAACACAAAGAACCAAATTAAACAACCATTAAACAACCATTAAACTAAAAAAAAATATAAAACAATCTTGTTAAAATTTACCATAACAATATAGAAATTTAATCTGAATTTGATTAAATTTGGTCATAACAAAATAAATGAATTTTCCCATTAAATATATGCTTTAGAAGAAATAAAAAGGACCTCAATAGTTTTCAAGGCAGCTGGGTGGCGACGTAGCTCCAAATCCATTCCCAACTCACATATTGATTTGGCCTTATTTAGGGTCGTTGGCATTATCTAAACATTTGTCAAAGTAATTATTGTGCACACAATTATTTAGTTGCACATAAAATTCACCGCCACATTGGTCTATGCCATTATGTCGATTCTTTTATAAGTGACATATTGTATTTGTACTGTAAACGCATAAAGAAAATTATATGTGACAACCTGTATTTGTACTATAAAATCATAAAATTCATAGCTACATTTTTCAAATGGATGCTTTTATAAGTGACATAATGTATTTGTATTGTATTTGTACTCTAAAATCATAAAATTGAGAGCCACATTTTTCAAATGGATGCTTCTATAAGTGACATCATGTATTTGTATTGCAAATGGTTGCACTTAAGGCCATCACAAACATTATTACTAATTCCAAACTTCAAAACCAATATGCTCAAAAATCATTGTCATATATTTCGATTGAGTTTAATATATATATATATATATTAGGAACAAGTAATCTATTTGAGAAGAAAATTGTAAACAATGTCTCACAATATAGGAACAAGTAATCTATGTGAGAAGAAAATTGTAAACAATGTCTCAGAATATAAGAGTAGGCGTGAAATGGTGATTGCAAATGATTCTTTCATGTGTTAATGATGTAATAGCTAAGTTGATAGCGGCTCACAAGGGTGATTTAAATTAAAAAAAGGAGGGTTAAATATTAAATGTTATTTGAGTGAATTTTAGAGATATGATACAAAAGTTTCAATTATATATATTTGGATAGTGTTTATTTCAATCTTAAATTATTAATATTATCAATTAAATTATTAATATTATCAATTAAATTATTAATATCATCAATTAATTGTTTTGTAAGGGCTCATCTAATTTTTTATTTTACAACTTGTAATTTATTTATTAATATCAATATAATTTTAATAGTTATCAATATCAATAAGAATGTTTACAATTTCATTTTGTATCCATCAAATTATTTTGTGATTTGTTTATATTATCTTCTTTAATAGTTAAAAAAAATATTTAAGCGCTTAACCTTGTCTCCTCATAAATTGTGCAAACTTTTTATATATAAATAATTTAGTAAATTATAAATAATTTTACTATTCTTTTTTTTGCTTAAGCAAGAGACGATCCTTCTATTAATTTAGGTAAAAAATATTTTACACAGGTTACAACAGACGCACAGAGGCACAAACTCCTACAAAGGGAGAGTGAAAATACCCAAATTACCCATAAAACCCTCCAAAAATCAAACAGAAACAAGGCCTAGAATGCCCTGGAACCAAAAGAGGGCAATTGAATCCAAAGTTCGTTGATCTGTCTTCTAACAATCCGGTGGTGAAAATTCAACCCGCTTGGAGGCGAAGCCCGTAGAAAAGCCGTTAAGTTGCCCGATCAACACTGACCGTTGAACTTTTCCTTTTGATCCAACGACTGGTGTCCATGTCGCGCGGCTTAAAAGCCTGCTGAATACCGCTCGATGAAGATGGTTTGCTTTTCCGGTCCTCCACCACGTGTTGCTTCCTGAGTGGAATCACTGGCTTTTCATTAAAAAAGTCTTTGCTTTGGATGGCACCCGATGATGGTGGTAAACCATTAGTGGTTTTATCCTTTCAGGCCCACCAACTTGCATGCCAAAAGGTGGTCGTTGATCTTCCCTCTCTGGATCTGACAGCCACAAACCAAATCGAACCGCACATCCGTTCACGGATTACCCAGGGACGAAGGCGGATTACCCAGCGATTTTACTATTCATATATAAAATCATCCTTATGATTATTTATTTAATTTTTAATTTATTTTCAAGCTTCTTTTTATTCATCTGTCATTATTTATTTTTATTATTTTATTTGCATATTAAACATAATTTGATATTTATCATGATTAGTAACTCTAGATACTTTCATTCTAGTAAAATAATATTTTTTAATTAATTTCAATAGTTTTTTTTTTTTGTTTTTTGTTTTTTGATTTTTGTTTTCTTTTATTTTTTTATGTGAAGAGTGTCTATTTTTAATTATAATTCTAAATATTTTGAAAATATTATATTTATATATTTAAAGTAACAGGATATTTTATATAATGCAAATTTTAATTAAACCCATAGGGTGCAGTGTTTTTTCAAGGTATCTGATGTTGTAATGGTTATAAGTTTGATACTCTCTCTGGAAAAATCCATTCATTCTTACGAATGGTGTGGTTGAGGAATCCATTGGTGGTTAGGGCTGGTGTGGGTATAGGTCTAGTGTGCCCCATGATGAGTACTAGTCATCTTAGGACTCACATAAGTGCTCTCTCTCTCTCTCTCTCTCTCTCTCTCATTTGATTATTAACTTACAAACTAAAAACATATTATCTCTCTCTATAATTTGATTATTAACTTACAAACTAAAAACGTACTATCAAAATTTAGCTATTTTGGATATTGAAGTATTGCATTATTTTCTCTATTATTAGGCATTTTCGTTTTTTCAAGTAAATTTATTATCAAAATTTATTAAATTCTTTTCTCTTTTTCTTTTCTTACCTGGAATGGAAGTAGGGGAAATTGGGAGCACTTCATCGTGAATGTTAAACTGAATGGCAAGTCATGTTTGCGGAACACAAGGTAATTAAAGAGTCAAACCTAGAACCAACAAAAAGAACAACCTCGTGTCTAGGTCTACACCACTTGGGCTAACTCTTGAGAATAAACCAAATTTTTTTATTTATTATAATCATTTTAAAACCTAAAATACACCTTTTATAAAAAAAATAAAGTTATTATCATTAAATTCTTATTCATATTTATAATTATCATTTATAATAATTTTTTATTGATTATAATCTTGGGTTTCATATTTGTCCTTGATTATAATTGAGTTTGATATTTTTTCATTTATTTATTAAAATATTCATAAATATTAAAAAAAAAAATCAATTTTATGATGTAAGTTATTACAATTTATTTTTTTCTCATAACAAAAATATAGAATATATATTTTTAATATAATCCACTTCGTTTTTCCCCAAATTCGCAATAATAATGATGATTATACAATTAAAGAATTATATTCATCGAGTTATTATTTCTTAAAATTATATATTTAATTTTACTAAATACATTATGTATATTTTAATGGTTTTATCATTATAATAAGTATATGACTATGAAATGCATTTTACCTGAAACCACGATTTGAATGCTTTGTCATTTTTTTTCTCTCCATTTATGATTTGATATTCTTTTAACATTTTTTCTTATAATATTTAACATAACATAATGAATTTCCAAAATATATATTTGAATTATATATCATTTAATTCAAAATTATTATTATTCATTTTAAACATGTATGAATCTAAATGTATTTTAATGTTCAATCTATCATATATTGAGGAGGATTGAACCCTACGTACAAGTAGTAATTTTGAATACAAAGTATTGTAAAAGATTAGTATAAGATGTAAACTAATTGTAAATTTGACATTCATATATACAATTCTTAATTTGGAGTATAAAAACATTTAATATTGAAGTAAGAGGCATACAATTTATCAACTAACTGGATGTATTAGCAATGGATAAAGAAAAATAAATATAACTAACATAGCCACTTACTCTACACCAATAAGGATTCAATTTATGCTTAAGTGTTTTCATACAAGATAAACACTAAGAATAGTTTCAAATATGAATATACATAAGATTTTATTTAAGACAAACGAATTATTTCAAATTGAGGAAAATATTGTTTTTGGGTCAAAATTACACACTTTATTTCTAATTAAAATCTTTTAAATTATTGTATTTTTAAATATGAGTTTTTTTTAGGAAGTTCACTTAGCAAGTTTGTGAAAATGTAAAGTAAATGTTAATAGAAGATTCCATATCCAAATATTTGGGATATGAAGTCATGGAATTGTACGAGTTAAGATGACAAAGAACAACCTGGAGGTTGTAGTGGTAGCAAGATGAATCAACCATCAAAGTATATATAAGCATATAATACAATACCTTAGTCTAATATAATAGAAAGTAAGTAGATGTAAAGAACCAAATTGAACTCACATTATTCAAGAAAACAATATAAATGAATCTTCTTAATTTTAGCAATAATAATATAAATAAATCTTGTTAACTTTGGCCATAACAATATAAATGAATTTGGCCATGTTTTATTGTGAAGCTTTTGAACAAATAGAAGGACCGCACTAGTCTTTAAGGCAGCTGGGTGGCGAAGTAGTCCCAAAAGCCACTCCCAACGCGTTGGTACATATTGAATTTGTTGTGTTTGCAGCCATTGAACTTATGTGAACATTTTCCAAAGTAATTCCTGTGCACAGAACTATTTCACTGCACGAAAAATTCACAACCACATTCGTCAATGACGTTCCGTGGATGTTTTTAAAAGTGACATCCTTTATTTGTACTGAAAATGACTGCACGCAACATCATCACAAACATTATTGCTAATTTCAAACTTCAAAACCAATATGTCCAAAAGATATTGTGATAACCGATGTGTATGAAAATTATTGTGTTATATACTATTTGTCATTTCTATGCATTTAACATGGCGAAAAATTATATCAGAGACATGATTACTAATTCCAAACTTCAAAACCAATATCCAAAATTCGTTTATAATTGGAGTAGTTGTAACTAATGATGCTAAAAATAATTAATTACCTATTTCGAGCGAATAGATACTAAAGGGAAAGAAATTGTACTTTCTCTTGCCTTTTCTCTTCGAAACCCAACAAGTTATTTTGACAAGTAACTACTCTACTTTAACACGTAACTATTAATAAACTTGAACTTGTGGGATCTATAGATTTCATGTGAACTCCAACCAAAAAAATTCAATTCAAAAAGAGGGTTAACAAAACTCACAAACCAACAACCGTGAAACCTGCATATTGCTGAATTGCATGAACCAACCACCATGAATATTCAATTTTTAAAGCCACGTTAACAAATATTCGGAAGTTGCAAACCAACAACCGTGCACATTTCTGAATTGTACGAACCAACAACCATGGGTATTCATTTTTAACATCACTTGGTATTCGCAAACTATTCATTATCTTTAAATAAATGCTTCTTCCTTCGCAATCAGGAAATCAGTCTAGTCGTCTCAGTGTGTCGCTGTCCGTCTTCTTCTGCGTACTTAACAATAACAACAGTTGTTGTCAACGAACTGCTCGTACTTATCCATTTTGTGGTCAATACGAGCGCCAAGTATTTTCTTTCTGTTTGTTTGTAGAGAAAAGTTGAGAGAGAGAGAATGTGGGTGCATTTACCATAAATCGCAGGTGTGGCGGAAATATAAGTTTTTCTTCATCCACGTAGAGCTGCAGGACGACCCAGAGATAATAAAACTGCCGACTCTAATTACAAACGTCCCATTTTCTTCATTGCTACAACCGACTACGCCCCAAATCCTCCTGTTGTTGCGCTATAAACGTGTCAAACCTGATCTACTCTGAAATGAATGCTCAAACCGAGCGCTCAATTCCGCAGTCGACCCGCGCTATAAACGTGTAAAGCCTAAATCAACTAGTCTGAATGAATGCAATTTTTGTGTTTTACAACTCTTCCTAACCGAGCGCTCAATTTCGCAGGGGACCATATAGAATCTAACCTCCTGTTAAACCCATCTTCTAAAATTCCTCCATCCACGCATGCCTCCGTCAACTCATACATTTTTCTACACAAACTTTTCTTTTCCTTTCAATTTTGTACAAATCTCGAAATTTCTCCGGTGGGAAAAAAGTATTAAAAAAATTAGTGTTTGGAAAATATAATTAGGTGGGTAGATCTGTTTAATTAGGTGGGCATAGATAGTTAGGTTGACCTATATTGAAAAGAAATTCCTTCTAAATAATTATTACGCCCATGATAACTATTTCACGCATTCCACTAAATTCCTCCATCCACGCATTCCACTATTTCGATGCCTGCGTGAACTCATACGTTTTTCTACACCATTTGCATTTCAAACTTTTCTTTTCCTTTCAAGTTGGTACAAATGTAGGGGCTTTTTCAAGTTTGTCGAAATTTCTCCGGTGGAAAAAAATATTAAAAAAATTACTGTTTTGAAAATATAATTAGGTGGGTAGATCTGTTTAATTAGGTGGACATACCGTTACGTTCACCGATGCGCTTATATAGAAATAAAATTTGCTGGTCAATTAAGCGGATGATAACTATTTAATTATCAGGCAACATTTTAGACTTTTTTTAATACTACTTATAAAATAATTAATATTAATTATAAAATAAAAGGTTGAGATTAGTCTAAAAAGTTGTTGTTTCTTTTCTGCCCAATCATATATATGCATGTAGTATGTAAACATGAATTATGTTTTCTAACATGTAAATTCTAGATTATTATTTCCATCAACTTATTTGTGTGTAAGTTCTTTAACTTCTTTTTGTAGATTCTAATATACTTGTTAATTCAAAGTTAATATAATTGCAATGAATATTAAGGTCACTGATATGTTTACAAACTCATTTAATAACTTATTCTACAAACATATAAAGACATTGTTTGGTTTTAAAGTATACAAAAGTGAATTTTATTTTCATTTTAATTTCAACCAGAAGAACTTACACTTTCAATTAATAAATTTCATTGGCTTTTTTATTTCTCTTTATTTCAACTAAGCTAGTCTCAACAACATTAGATGGCCCATGGAATGCTATAGCAAGATTGACTTGTATTCCTTTATGTATTTTTAATATTTTCATAATAAATACCCTCCTTATCCATTCACGTTTTCTACCCTAAGATAAGATAATATTGCAGCACTTGTGTTTATACCATTATATATGGTGTAGCTGGAAATATAGTTTGAATATTCGGTACATTTTTTCATTCACAAATTATTTGGTAAGTTATTAATATTTCCAATTTGATATTATGATACTTCAGTATGTATCATTATATATGGTTTATTTTAAAATTAGTTTTACTAATGTGCAGATTTTTTATGTATAAATGTTTTAGCTAGTTATTAATATTTTTCTCTTTCCATTTACTTTATCCAAAAAAATAAAGAAACATTCGATGTACATGGAAACCCACATTGAGCCCTCACCAAAGAACTAATTTTCAACTGAGATTTTAAGAATGGTTAAAACAAAACGGATATGCTCAAATTATTCTTAGAAAGGACCATACTATTGTGATTGCCGTTTAACTAATTAAGATGTCTACTACATATGTATTTCATTCAACCACATTGAAAAAATACGGAAATGCCTACTTGTAAAACAAAATTATCTGCTTTTTCAATGACCATCTTTGTACGAGCCTTTCACAAGTGGGTATGATCACAAAATGCATGAGATATTTTGCACTTCATAGACTAACATGACTAAAATTATTTTTCCTCCCTCACTTTTAGGGACGGAATTTGATAGGAATTTTTCCAGTATCTGCGGTTTAGAATTTTTTAATGGCTGTCAAGGAATTGTAAACATGTATAGTTGCAGAGAAACTAGGGCGTGTTACTGGCATTTGCAAAGGGAGTAGACATGTCATAGTGCTCACCCATCTCGTGAGTCACAAGGATTTTTCAAAGATTTTCCTTGCCTCAAATCATAAGTTGATTCGCATTATAAATACTTTGAATTCGGATCCATTCAATGAGGATGATCATTAAAGACTATAACTGTTATTGATTAGGGTCATGTAGGCTAATCCATATTTTTTAATCATCTCCATTAATTTCACTTAACACAACACAACTATAAATGGTTGGTGATGTAAATAATATGACATTGAATATGCATTTTTCAATTGCTAACCATGCTCAGAACAAAGTTTCGAAACCAACAAAGCTAGAAATGAACTAAACTGTTCCAAATAAAAAATGGAGAGCAAAGGCGTCAAAGCCACACTGACTGTTCTTTTAAATTAAATCATTTAATCATTAAAATAAATAGAAAAGATTTTGCATCTCAAAGACCAAATTTCATTTCAAATATCAAATGTTTTAAAATAGGAAATGTGATTGTACTGAGATTATAATAGGAAATGTGATTGTACTGAGATTATTTAGTGGCGTAGCCATTGGTAAGTGTAATATATGTTTATGTTTTTGATATATATATATATATATGAATATCAAACTTGAATTATGTAATATACTATGATTTTTTCATATTATTGAATTTATTTATACATTAAGAATCACATTTTAAACCATCAAAAATTAAAATCTCATTCCAAATGTAATTTGTGTCTTAAAAGGCCAAAGATATCAAATTGGACAACTCATTATTTTCCATCTTCTCACTCCAATTTCCCAGCCATTATTTTTCAACCTAATTGATGTGTACTCTATTATAATTATAATATTTTCATGGAATTGATGCTGGGATAGAGTTCCTATTCACAACATGGTCTCCTCAAAATAAACTAAACATCGTAAAATTGTTTAGCTAATTATTTATTTCTTCCTCGAAAGAAAATATATTATCAAATATGCGAAGATGCTCTTCTATCCAATTAATAAAATGGTATTCGAAGAAAATAACTACATGTGAATCAAACTACAGATGCGTCACCACATACTTGTATACTGTTGTGAATTAATGAAATTAGGTGATTCAATGAATATTGACATAAATTAGAGTGGATTATGGCCGAGGATTTAAAGGAAGTGATTGACATAGAACAAAAATTTGGTTCAATCAACATAAAAGAAGCATTAATTTTCATAGGAAATCAATCTCTTGATGTTTACAATAATAAATTCCAATAACTAGATGAACTCCCGAGACTTAAACCCACAAGTGAACCCTTAGTTCTGTAAATTGCGTCGCAAATCCATGCAATTTTACTTCTCTCAAAACACTTATTGAACTCTTGTTTCTATGGTTTGTAATATAGAATTGAAAATATATAAGATACAACACCACTACATTAGCATCGAATTAGAAGGTTGTCACAGATCAGATCAAACTGAAAGGTTGTAGTGAATTGAAGTAACAATTTCTTCTGTGATTTAGAAAACTTCACTTTGCTAAATTTGGTGTATTGTTGCATACAAAACCCTTTCTAGGTACCTATAAGCTCTCTACAAATTTTTTTATCATTTTACACATGTTGCATACATACAAAAAAAACTAGATACACTCTGAGCCACCACATTTGAACTAGTGTAGGAAATTTTAGTTTAGCATTAATGAAAACATAGTAACAGGTTTTAATAGTCCATTCGAATTAGTACATAGAAAATTAGAGTAATGTCGTTGGCTTGAGAGACAAGAAAAAATGTTACCTTTACATGAATAAGAGCAGGAATAACACGAACAAGATATGTATGCCACTAAATGAATGTCAGTGTAGTCACACTTCCTATCTTAAAATAATTTGATCTTTGAAATGCAAATACTTTTATTTAGTTTAATGATTAAATGATTTCTTTTAAAAACATTTAGAGTGTGGCTTTCTTTCCTTTTCCCTTGCTTTGGTATTTAGAATGGTTTGGTTCATTTTTTAGCCCTTTTTCCATCAGCTAGAAAGGTAGTTCCCTCCTTGTTTCCTTTTTTCTTTGCACTCTATTATGATAGGTATATTTTGCATGCCTTTCTCACCCTTCCCAATAGAGATCTTATTCTTTCCTCCTCTAGTAGGGTCCATAATTACTGTTCATAATTATTGTAACTAGGCTCCTATGAAATCCCTTATATTTTAACAATGCTTAGTTCTGTGTCTTCAGCCCTCTAGGTTCTATATTTAGATGTTAAGTCATGGTTGTTTCTTTCCATGAAACCTGTTCATAATTATTGTTCCTAGGCTCCTACAAATTCCCTTATATTTTAACAATGCTTGGTTATGTATCTTTAGCCCTCTAGTATCTATATTTAGATCTTAAGTCATGCTTGTTTCTTTCTACGAAACCTCTTCCCACAAAGTTCCTAGGCCTCTCTTTGTAGGTTATAGGTTGACATTAGGTAGGTTTAAGATAGGTTTGGTTCACTTCAAAGTTCCACAGCCCCCTCCAAGGCCAACCAATAAGTAAGAGAGAGATATTTAATTCTATATATGTATATGTATATGTATATGTATATATATATATATATATATGTATGTATGTATGTATATATCTATATATATATATAGTGAATGTGCACACCTATATGATGGATTTTGAATCTTTCTAATTCCAGGGGTTCGACTGCTAGGGTTTTGAACAAGGACAGATAGGAGTGGGCTAGTACCAATGGAGGGGCTCAAAGGTGGGAGATCCACTCCCTCCTACACTAACATGGTATCAAACAGAAGCAAGGAGGCAAGTCTGAACAAATTCTAGAAACCAACGGAGGCAGATACAAAGAAGACAAGCACTCAAAAGCCAGAAAGCAACAAATCCCTTGGATAGGAAGGGATCCACGAGGAAGTCAGGAGAGTAATGAAATCATGAGACAACAGCCATATAACTGAGAACATATCTACGATGGGACCCTATAAACCCAAGACAAACATAAAACCTTGGGTGGTCTTCAATGATCCTGCACTACAGGTGCATAGAGATCACATGGCGACCTACGCGGTCATATGTAAGTTTATGGGTATATGGCCCACGGAGAAGGCTCTGTACACTTGTATAAGAAACAACTGGAATCCAATGGGAGAAATAAATCTACATCTTCGGTACAAGGGTTTTTCATAGTGGTATTCACTAACCTAGAGGACAAAGACAGAGTATTTGAAGGAGGACCCTACTTCTATGCTGTCGTAGGCCTTTACATGCGACCTTGGGTGATGAACTTTGTCCCAGAGCGAGAAATGTTCACATCGGTCCCGATATGGATTAGATTATACTCCTTACCTTTAGATTGTTGGCTGCCTTAATCCTTAAAAGTTATAGGAAATAAATTAGGGCATTTTATAAAGATATCAGAGGTGACTCTACGAGGTGAATATACCTCCTTCGCCTGCATATGTGTAGAAATGAAATTATAGGGAACACTCCCGAATGAAGTCATCTTAGAAGTATATGATGAGGAATGGGTACAGGCGGTTGAATATGAACATATCCCATTCAGATGTCGTAGATGCCATGAACATGGGCACCTCTTCAGAGATTGCCCACTCAACAAAAGGGAGGACAATCTGTAAACCAACACATGAAAAGACCTTGAAGGTTTCACCAAAGTAGGAGGCAGAAAGAAAGGAGGGGGGAAAGTACCAAAAGAAACATATCAAGAACAATCTACTGAGTCATAACAATTTCAAGATTTTAGAGGAAGAAGGGGGGGGGGGGGGGGGGAATGGAACAGACAAGGAACCAAAGGAAAATCATGCAGAGAAGGGAAAAGAGGATAGCATGGAAATCATACATGAAAACAATGAACAAAAGTAGCACCTACCAAGCACTATGGAACTTGGAAGGGACCATGAGATGACCCCAAGTGAAGGTGGTATGGAGGACCACGACCTACAGGAGATTCTCGAGAGGGAGAATCTTGATCTAGAAAAGTTTCTAGAGAAGGGAACCAACAAAGGATTGACTCTCTACCACAAGAGGAGTTTGATATAGTACAACAACTATTTCTCCGAAGGTCTCAAACAAAGGTTGTAGGCGTCAAAAGAAACCACAACAGCTAGGAGAATAGAGGGGTTAAATCAATGGAGGTAACATTAGGACACTCCACCAAAAACGCAGGCAAGAAAAGAGGAAGGAAGAGATAGAATGAACTGCTAACAGAGTGTGGGAAGCTCATGATTAATTCAGGCAAGATGAAAGATCCTACCAGTTGCTCTTTTACAAACCCATCATTATGAAGCTAACAACCTAGAACATTAGGGGCCTAGGGAGTAAAAGGAAACAAAGAAATCTCAGTAACATAATAAAAGAAGAAAAGCTAGATATGGTGTTTATACACGAAAGAAAATGCTCAATAGAAAAAATTAGAGACATACATAGCAAATGGCTAATCAAATATGAGTACCTAGAAGTCAAAGAAAATAATACAGTGGGAGGAATTCTCACTCTTTAGAATCTTCAAAAATTTTGAATCTTAGATACTGAGGCATCTAGTAACCACCTTTCAATGGTTATTCAACCTTTGGGGGATAAAGAATGTTACATGATCACAAATGTCTATGGTCCTCAACAACTTGAAGACAAACTCAGGCTCCTCACCTCACTAGAGGAGCTGAGAGAGAGACACCCAATAATGCCCTGGATTCTGGGAGGGGACTTCAACATGATCAGATCTCTCACAGGGAAAAAAAGAGGGACTAGAACATTTGGAAGAGACTCAATTGCCTTCCAGAACTTCCTAAACAACATGAGACTGGTGGACATGGAAACAATAAATGGTATCTTTGCATGGAACAATAATAGAGGAGGAGATTCTCAAGTTGCTTCGAAACTAGATAGATTCATAATCTCAGAGGAACTCCTTCTCATTGGCCATAACTTGACTGCTTTTATCCTCCCTTTCGGAGGCTCAGACCACTGGCCTATTCAGCTAGAGGGTTCGTTTATTGGCACTCCAAGGAACAGACCTTTCAGGTTTGAAAATGTCTGGCTTACTCACCCTGACTTCATCACTAATATTGGAAAATGGTGGGTGGAAGACATAGTCACTCAAGGCACATAAATGTTCCTCCTGCAACAAAGACTCAAACACATCAAGCTAAGGCTTAAAGAATGGAACAAAAATGAGCTTGGTAATATTTTTAAAGCCAAAAGAGAAGTGGAAAAAAAATTACAGGAAACTAAACAAATTCTCATCACAGAAGGCTTCACAAAAGAAAGAAAAATGCAACCTAACTCTCTTCAACAAGAATGAGATAACAGATGCCAGCAGGAGGAAATCTTATAGAGACAGAAATCAAGTGTGCAATGGATTAAAGAAGGGGAAATAAATACCAGATTCTTTCACAAGTCTACCATGGAAAATAGACATTATTACACAATTTTTTGAGGAGCAATTTCTATTAAAAAATGTAATAATACAAATATAAAAACATCGTAAGATACACAGATTCTCTTAAAAACAAAATCACTCATTGGAAAAAGAAAATATCTTACTAAAGAGTAATTTATCGAAAATAATTCGTGAGGAAAAATCATTCACATTTAACTAGGTTTAAACAACCTTCTACGAACTAAATGTATCTAATAATAACCAATAACCCTAACAATAAAATATATAATAATAACCACAACCCTAACAATAAAATATATAATTACACTTCAAATATAATACCATCTAAAATATAACGAGGGAGAAGAAAATTACAACGAATGGCAAAAAAATGCAAGAACACCACCCAGGGAAAAAAATCCATTTTATTACAATACCAACCATATTTCAACCCCAATAAAGTCACCGATTCGATTTAATTTCCACAGGTGAGAAACGAAGCATCCAAACACCAAGATCACATCTAGGTACACCGTTGTAGAAAGAATTCGAAAGAAGTAACGCATCACAGATATAGACATGTAGATAACAACTAGGCACCCTTCGATGAAGACTTCTGAAGAAGAAACAGAATCTACGGCTCATGACCGTATCAGGTCAAAGAGAGTGACTCATTTCAGTCTCTCCGTAAGAATCGGAAACGGATAAAATCAGTTGGCGTGAAATCTTGATAAAATCAAGTATGGAGGCTCCGAAAAATGAATAACCATCAAACTATTCCTTGTCCTCTGGTATTTGAATATGTTACAGCAACATGAGATTCCTCAATGGCCAGTGATAGTTGGTCAATTTTTATGGCCACAGTGCGTTTTGAAAAAATAAAATGGACCAACCCGAGTCGATCAAGGTTTAGGTAGAGAGAAGAAAAAGCAAACCAAAAACAAGTTTCTGGCACTATAAAATCCCCGCTCTTCTGCCTTCCATGAAACAAGTTTCGAGCACCTATCGGCTACAACGAGGGTTCGACCTCCGAACTATCGCGATGGATTTCAAATTGGTGGTAATTCCTTGCAAACAATGTTTGTGATTTCTAATTTTTTGTGCGTGAAAAAATTACGAGTCGTTTTGAACAAATAAATTATGTGCAGACTACATTCGCTTCAGTTGTTGCTATTATGGCGCTGTTAATGGTGGATTCAAGCTGGGCTACTCATAGAAAGGTGCTAAGCAAAAGTGATTCCAGCGCTTCACCGATATTCAATGTCATGGACTACGGTGCACATGCCGGCGGTTTAAAAGATGATCGGACGGTGAATATTTTTTAATCAATTATATAGATTCAATATTCATTTGATATTTTTGTTGTAAAGTTTGATGCACTTCGCATATATTCATCGTTAATCCTGGGAGCCAGTGGGCGCGCACCTTTTTAAGTTAATACCGTCCCTTTGACAGAACTATTAGATTTTAGGAAAATTCCCTCCCACGGTGTTTTATTTTCACGCTTAAAATCTCTTTAGTATTCATGCACTAGGAATAAATAATTTTTTTGCTCTCTGGTAACTGCCAAAGATATGTGCCTATTCCTTTCAGAGAACAAGTTAAATCTTCTTTCGCAAACGAGAAAATTTGATTAGATTATTATCGTTGTTATAATACCTACGTATTGTTTCTCATTTGTGATTTATAGGCATTCATAGAAGCATGGGAAGCAGCATGCATGGCATCTTCCAACGCAGTGTTGCAAGTACCATTGGGGAAGACATTTCTAATTAAGCCAGTGACGTTTCTTGGCCCTTGCAAGTCTCATATTTTAGTAGAGGTGAGAAAGTTGAATATTGGATTGTATGCTTTTTAAGATGATCATGAAAATTCCATGTTAAATTATTTGCTAAAATCATAAATTTGCAGATTACTGGAACAATAGCTGCACCCAATAAACCATCTGCATGGAAGAGCAGTGAACTTAATCTTTGGATTCGATTTTATGGTATATCTGGGTTGACCATAGAAGGTGGCGGTGTCATTGATGGTCAAGGTCAAGATTGGTGGGCTAAATCCTGCAAGGTTAACCAACAAGAAGTAAGGGTTCCCTTTAACTGTTCTGTTTCACCTCACCATTGTGTACATGTGGCCACTAAAAAATGGGTGCTCCTGTTAAACCACACAAAAGGTTTCAGATATTTGCCCAATACACGCCAGTCATTTGTCCAATAAACGATGCACAAATGGCACTAACAATCTCCTTCCATACGCCGCTCTTATCCTCCAGGTCAGCCGCCATTGAAAATCCTGTCGTAATCCTCCCTAATATTCCATATCTTCCGCGTTCGACTCCACCTCTAGCCTTTTCACAAGCATCATCCAAAATCTTTCCCTGCCCAACACTTACCATTAAACAACAAATTAGAGTATAAAATGGCTTCTTCAATTTATATTAATCACGTCAAATTTCTTGTGTGCAGGGTTGCTTGGATGCGGCTCCACCGGTTTGTTTCCAGCCGGCAATCTTATCTTGATTACCTTCTTTATTTGATTGAAAAAAGACGCAATGATCACCTTGTTATAAACGGTTTTTTTAATCTTTCTGTAAATTTTAATTCAAGGCTGTGTTCATCCGATTGTTTGGATTTTGGGTTGGTCTTACAGGCAATGACTATTAGTAGATGTTCAAATGTTGTGATAAAAAATTTGCAATTTGTCAATAGCCAACGAATGCATCTCGTAGTGATCGACTCTTCTGATATCCAATTAAGCGGGCTTCAGATACAAGCTCCTGAACAAAGCCCAAACACTGATGGTATTCATTTACAAAGAGTTAAGAATGCCCAAATAAATAACTGTGTCATCCAGACAGGTTAGAAGTTAGTGATTTCACTAGTTTGCGTTAATTTGTTTATTCACATATTACCATATAGCATAGATTCATTTTCTTAATAATAAATCAGTCAATATCCTTCTAGCTTATATCTATCTCACCGCAGCTGCTATAAGTGCAAATCTTAATTTCACTTAGTTAAAGTTCAGATTGGCAAAACGCATAATAAACATAAAGGGTTCTGCTAATTATGATTAGAAATACTCTATATCAGGGGATGATTGCATTTCCATTTCGTCGGGCTCATCTACTATTAATATCAAAAACATAAAGTGTGGCCCAGGCCATGGCATCAGGTGAGATAAGTATTTTGGATCTTATCCTGCAGGAAATACAATCAGTAAAGATGAAATCTGAATTGTACTTCTTCTCTTGTGCAGCATTGGAAGTCTGGGAAAGAATGGAGAAGAAGCCCAAATTGATGGCATTCTAGTCGAAAACATCACTTTTGTCGAAACATCCAACGGAGTCAGAATCAAAACTTGGCAGGTTGGTTTAACAGGTGTATGGCTCCTTTAATTATTTCTATTCATACGGCAATGAACTGCAGTTCGTAATTGATATTAATCTGATAGGATGGTTATAACATAATTTATACTTTTGTAAATATACAGGGCGGTTCTGGCTATGCACGAAATATCATATTTGAAGACATAGTTGTTCATAATGTTAAAAATCCGATTATCATTGATCAGTACTATTGCGATTCCGCTTCACCTTGTAAAATTCAGGTGATCAACTAACCATTCTGGGCATTTCCATATTTTCCCAACATGCCCCCACTAAAATATATAGACTGAATACGTCTTAATATGAGTTTAGTTCCCGCCGTTGTTGAAATATCATTTTGAAGTCCGTGGATGTGTGCTTGCTATCGATGTTACTTGTTTAAGCGCACATAATATCCCATTTATTTTATCTTCTAAATACTATCAATCGGGTTAGTAATTGGTAACTACATAGAATTTCATCTTTAGGTAAAGAATCGGTAATCACGGAAGTTGGTAATTTCGGAAATCTCACCCAACTCAGAGAGACCCCTATAATTCCAACCATCAAAGTTAATACAAATTCTCTAAAAAACAATTGTGTGTCATTTTATTGTAATATAAAATAATTGTTTATATATATATATATATATATATATATATATATATATATTATATAATATATAATATAAACTTCACCTACGGACATCTGATCTCCACTAAATGCATAGAGGTAAAAACTATGTATTACTGTTTGGTATCAATAATTCAGTGCGTCATGTTGTTGTGTGCAGCCATCCGCAGTGCAAATACAAGATGTCACGTATAGAAACATACAGGGAACGTCATCGACCGATGTGGCTGTGAACTTTTCGTGCAGCGAGACAGTTGCTTGCACAGGAATTACTTTGACAAATGTCGAGATAACTTCAACGACTGCAAATAAAGTAAAGTCTGTGTGTGTCAATGCTCTGGGAATGGCTCTGGGGACTATTTTGCCGCCCAGCTGTCTGAAAAACTAGTGCGGCGCATTGGACTCTTTCAAAAGCATCACAATAAATCATAGCCAAACTTAACAAGATTCAGTTATACTGGATTTTGTTCTATCGGAACTTCATAATACTGTGAAATTTGGTTTTTTTGTCAACTTAATTGGTATCCACGGGATATTTCAAAAGCATGGCAATAAATCTTAGGCTAACTTAACAAGATTCAGTTATACTAGTTTTTGTTTTATGGGAACTTCATAATACTGTGAAATTTGGTCTTTTTTCAATTTACTTTCTACCTACAAGATACCTCAAAAGCATCACAATAAATCTTAGCCAAACTTAACAAGATATACTGGTTTTTGTTCTATGGGAACTTCAAATAATATTGTGAAATTTGGTCTTTTCTCAACTTACTTTATACTCATATTTGATACCATTTAATTTATACATTTTTATAAATTTACATTTAAATATATCGAAAACATCCATGCATATAAATTATTATTATATTTTATTTGACTAAATCTTTTTATTTTAATTACAAAATCAAAAACCATATATTTTAGAAAAGTTATAAATATAAATTAATTATGAAATTGTCAGAAAGAGAATTATTTATTATTTTTCAAATTATTTGTTTAATCCAATCTAAATTGGTACTTGAAACTTAGTACTAATACTTATCTCACCAAGTAAACACTTATTAGTGTAGAGTGTTAGTAAGTAGACTAAGTAATTGTGTATGTTATAATTATTAATCTTACCAAGTAAATATTTATTGGTGTAGAGTGCTAGTATTTAAAATTTTTGTTGGTACTTATCTCACTAAGTAAACACCTATTAGTGCAGAAAGTGATTGTGTATGTTATAATTAATTTTCCATATTTATTTGTCATACACCAGATTAATTAATCTAATAATTTTTATTTTTCTTCCCTGAATTTTCAAGGTGTTTTCTCTTCAAAATTAATACTCTGAAAAACATAAAGATTAAATTCACAAATTAATTAATTTAATTTTTATTTTTCTTACTTGAATTTTCGATGTCTTTTTGCTTCCAAATTAATACTCAGAAAGACATAAAGATTAAATTCACACTTCTTATGCCAATTTTCTGAAATGTGGTTTCTATACTCATAATTACAGCTTACAAATTTAAATGATAATTCAACATAATCCAATTAAGTGGTTATAATATTAAGAGTATTAGTTGTCATAATATTGAGAATATTAATTGGGCTCATGTGTTGTTTGATAATTTTTTATATAGTAATTTGTATTATCTATTATTTAATAATTTTAATCATTTATGTTATTTAATATTTTATTATTTGATATTTGATAATTTTATATATATATATATATATATAGATATATATTTATATATATTGCTATTTATTATTTGTAGGCTAAATTCATAATTGTATTAAATAAATATAAAAAGTAAATATGAATTTAAAAATGTTGAAATAGCTGTCTCGGGAGCAGTTCAATTGATTAATCTATCAGATCTGAAATCCTTGAACCTCAAAAGACATAGGCTCCAATTCCCCCTATTCATATCTTAGTTTACTAAATAAGCTGTTCCATTCCTCTCCATTACAAAAAAATTGCTTAAATAATTAATATATGAAATTCCATTTATTAATATATAAAAGATAACAAAAATATATCAACATATTTCATTCATAACTATAAAATAAAAACTAGTTTATTATAGGTATGCCACTGGGTTCCTCTAGGTTACAAAAGAAAATGTTGGAATAGTTAATATATGAAAGTTCATTTATTAATATAGAAGAGATGACAATATTATATCAACATATTCCATTCATAACTATAAAATAAAAATTAATTTATCATTATTTAAGAGTAAATTGTTATCCACAGTCTCGTCCTGAAGATCAACCACAAAGGCTGGTTGGAAACGTGTCAACCAAATATTCTCAATATGATCTTTTACCAAAATTTTTCATTAATAACTTAATATATATATTTTTTTGAAATAATAATTTAATAAATATAAATTTACAAGTATTATATAAAATATAAAAGTTAGCTATATTATTCCTTTATTCCTTTAAAAACTAAAACTACAATACAAGAATATATATATATATATATATATATATATATATATATATATATATATATATATATATATATATAGAAAGAATGTGAAATCTTAATTTTAAAATTTTTAATGGAAAAAATACATAACCGATTTTTAAAATAAAACAAAAATTATAGTAAATTCATATTATTTATATAAAATATAATATTTTTTCATATATAAATATAATAAAAATTAATATTATTTTAAATTTTAATTAAAATAACAATTAAATGTGTAATGAATATAAGTCAAAGAATTTTAATTTGAATAGTTTGGTAAATAATTTATTTCTTCAGTTGTGTGGGTTTATGTTTATTGAGATTTGTCATATCCTATTTGTTAGTGGCATTTAAAAGAAGTTGTCTCTCATGTAATATAAATCATATAATAAATGGTTAATAAAAGATATATATTTTATTGTAAATTAAAAACAAATCAAATAGAGTTATTAACTATAAAAATGATGTTAGATATAGGGAGAAAATGTGTAAAAAAACAAATAGGTTTTAAATTTTATAATTTTTTTTTGCAAGTGATAGGACATATGTTGACCATATTGAAAGTATAAGTATATTCCTCATATGGAATATGCAATGTTGTACTTGTGAAAAATAAATAAATAGATAAGTAATAAAAAGTTTTCAAACTAAAAATTATAATTATTCTATTGGTTATAATAAATAAATAAAATTCTAAAAATATAGAGTGAAATATTTTATAAAATTAATAGCATTGTCAAAATATATGAATATTTAATTTTAATTTAAAAATAAATATATTTAAAACAAACAAAAATTAATGTCTATAAAAAATTTAATTAACCATATTCGTATCATAAAATGTTTGTAAACCATGAGATTCAAAGTTCATATTTTCATGTGGATTAGACAAAAAAAAGAACAAATAACTAAAAATAACTAAAAGAAATATTGATAAAAAAAATTAAAAAACCAAAATTATATATAGAAAGAATAAAATGATTATTTTATATTGTAAATTATTAATATAAAAAAATATAAAAAATGAATTAAGCTATGAAAATCTAAATAATAATGATAATGACGATGTTGATGAACCTCCATTAAGACCAACCCGGTATGTCTAGCCTCAAGAAAAGAAAAATAATCTAATTGTGGTTCTTCAAAGCTTGTTTTTGTGATAAAAAAGAAGAGAATGAAATGCTCCAATATCGCTATAGCTAGGATGGTTTAATAATTCAATAAGTTTAGAAGTGTGGCAGATGTTCGTGAATTGAGAGGGGATGTGAGTAAGAACCAGGCAGTCTAAAAGGAAGTGTTTTTCATCTTCCACCTTCTTAGTATCGCAAATCTGGCAGATTCTATCATCTTAGGGAGTCTTGAGAGTACACCACCACCCGGTCTCACTTTGAAGCTCATGAGAATTAGTTCTTATCCTAGTGATGTTCATTTTTTTCTTAGTACTTGTTAACACAAGGAGATAATTCTTGTTATCAAAGGGTGGGGTTGATCACCTCCTTATAGTATCTTAGCTTCCTTTTACCCTCAAGCCCCTTATCATCCCGCAACCTCTCCTTAAAATTGGAGGTAATAGTATCTTTGACACCATCCTTGCTTCCCATGATGATCTCCTCCTTAATTCCCCAATGGTTGAGCCAAGACTAGGCATCGTTATCCCAACTGCGCTTGAGGCGAAGGTGGGAGTTTTGACTAAAGTTAGAAGCAATTTCTGGGAGCCTATTGGATTCCATGTTGTAAAGCTTCTTCTTATACATTATATATCTGAACATAATCATACTTTGAATGGGGTACATGTCAACATTGATCAAGAGGATAGGATAGGGAGTATTTCCCTTGATCTTTAGGTTGTAGGTTATGAATTCCTTTTGAATCTTCTCAATATTTCTCCATGACTTTCTGGATATACTACAACCCCAAACTTTGCATTCGTATAAGACAACAGGGGTAATGAGAGTCTTAAAGAGGAACCTTTTTTTATTACAAGCACAAAGATTAGCCAACTTACAATTGTTTTCAAGCTGATAATATAATAATTGTTTTCAAGCTGATAATACAATTGTTTTCAAGCTCATAATAAGCTTTGTAGCCTCCAATAATCCTTTTCTCGATGTTATAATTCTAGTTGAGTTAATGAGGAAAGTCAATACCCAAATATTTGTAAAAAGAAACCTGCTCTAAACAATGTTTATTATAGGCGAAACTACCATGGGTGGTGTTTTTTGTTTTAATGATCATGAATTTAGTCTTGTCGGTATTAATGGTCATAAACATCAAGAGTCTTAAGTTTCTTGTATAGGTCATCATGGCATTTTGCAAGAAGAACAATATCATCAGCATAGAGGAGAAGAATTTCGATTATATCACCAAACTTGTGCCCTTGCAACCTGGAGTTTCGAGACACTCCTCAAGCTTATCGATATGAATGCCAAAAAGGGTAAGAGATAGGGGACGCCGCTGCTTAACCCCTATACTACATTTAATATCTTTAGTCCACCCTTTGTGGGTCTTAAGCTTTGACAATGACAGTCTAGTAGAAGGATCATAGCAATCCTCAAGTTAGGAGGAAATATTGAAAATGAATATTAATTATCCTCACTACCTGAGGAACTATTGAAAATGAAAATTATATATATATATATATATATATATATATATATATATATATATATATATATATATATATATAATGAATATTGATTAGTTATTCTATTATCATGGGATAAAGGTAAAGGATAAATAATAGTAATAATAATAATAAAAAAATTATATAGTTAGGAATTTTTTATTTTAAAAGTTAGAATAAACATTAATAAGTTTTTTAATATAGTTTAAACATATCATCGCAATGAACACTTATTTATTATACTCTGTGCAAACTTGGTATTATAATCATATTTTTTTATTTTTATGATGACATTTAACAATACATTATTTTATTACTAATTTAATTTTTTAATGAAATCTTTATTTTTATTATTTTTTAGTTTAATTAAATTAGGTTTAAAACTAAGCCCTACTATGTAGCATTTCTTTTTACTCTCACAAATATATATATTAAATTCAAATTTCTCACATTAAAATGTTATATAAATTTATTATTATTTAATTTTTAAATATATATTATTTTTATTGAATAATAAATTTTTTTACCCATACCTAATAAATTAGATAAACTTATATTTATTCATTTTTAAAATCAACATAATTACTTATTTGATTTTTTCATTGCCCTATCAAATCACAAAATAAATAAATACTAAAATCAATTTATCACATATTCTTGTGCAAATTTACCTTTAAACAATGGAAATGTTTGATTGTGTGGAAAAATGTGAGTTGACGTGAACTGACGCTGGCCCACAGAACGTGGTATGCGTGGACGGATGAATGTTTGATCGTGTGGAAAAATGTGAGTTGACGTGAACTGATGGTGGCACACAGCGTGGCATGCGTGGACGGAGGAATTTTAGAAATTGGGTTTACCACTTTGAAAACAGATTCGATGCCATAGGGCGAATTTGATCGCTCGGTTTCAAAGAGACGTAAAATACAAAAATTGCATTCATTTCAGAGTTGACACGATTACAGCGCACTATCAGGAACCGGGCGCAGTCTAAGAAAGTCGGGCGTTTGTATTTCCATGAAAGTCTGCTAATTAGTTCCACGACTCGGCGGACTAAGAAAAACAGTTTAGGTAAATGCGGAAACTCACTATCTGAAGACCTCGGGGACGTTTATTTGTCTCTCGATTCTGATTCCGCTTTCCGATAAGTGCATTCTAACTCTGTTGATTGACGTGGCAGTGCACGCCCGCAAAACGCACAAATACGACTAGTCGGTTGACGTTGCTTTCTTAAAGCCACAGTTGTTCCACGACGGAGAATCACCCAGGGTGGAACTCAAATTAATTTCAAAATGCCAAAAAAAATAGAAACAGGAATTGGTGAATAAACTTGTTTTATTTACAAATATCAGAAAAATTAAAAGTAAAAATTGGTGACGAGACTCATTTTTATGGTGAAAAATCTGTTTTCATATTCTCCAAAAAAAAATATTTGCAAATACCAAAAATTTTTAAAAACAAGAATTGGTTATAAGACTTGTTTTCAAGCCAAAAAAGATTTATAATATTTCCAACCTTTGAAATTTTGATTTGAATTCTTTGAAAACTTCTCAACTCCTTCTTAGAGTCAACGAGTCACTCATTATGACCGGAAAATACCACAAAATACCACAAAATACCAAATACCACAAAATTTCAAATACCACAAAATTAAGGAGGAGAATTTATTTTAAAAGTGCGAATGAATAAAAAAAGGTTTTTAATATTTCAAACCTTTGAATTTTGATTTGAATTCGTTCAAAACTTCTGAACTTCTTATTAGAGTCAACGAGTCACTCATTATGACCGGAAAAGGAGGAGAGTTTATTTTAAAAGTGCGAATGAATAAAAAATGAATATGCATGGTGGTTGTGTTGTTTGTCTGTGCATTTTTCCAATCTTAAAATAGCGTTATTTTTTACTAAATGCAATCGCTTTTATTGATAATTTTAGAAGTGCGAATTGTCCAAATCCTTTCATAATATAAAAAATGAATAAAAATGAATGCGCATGGTGGTTGCGTGGTACATTTCAGAAACAAGCACAGTAGTTGATCTGTAAGAAATAGCGTTATTTCTTATTAAATGGAATCGCTTTTTAAGGTGGAACACTCTCATCGAACTATGCGGATGATTGCTATAAGATATTTTATTTTAGTTCCCAGAATGGAAATTCCAAAATGTTAAAGGTTTGTTTTCACAATAATGATGTTAACAATTCTCGAGTGTAATATTCCTAATCAATCACCAATTTAGATTCTCCCATAGCTTGAATAATTTTCACCGCTCTGAGAAAACCAGAGAGCAATCAATTCAACATTATTATTGTAATATCCTTGGCATAAGCTCCCATAAAAACTCTCCTAAAATGAGGGCCGTGGAATAATTAAATATTATTAATTGTTATATTAATATCACATGATGAATATTTTTGTAATTCTTAATTATAATAATATTACAAGAATTAATTCTTTTATTTAGAAGAATTTATATTCTTCTATCTAAATAAGTTATATTTCTAAGTTGATATATTTTATGAGTTTTAGAAATAATAAATAATAGTTTTAGAAAAGCTATGGAGAAGTGATATTTTGGTTATAAGTCAAAAGAGAATATACCTTCAAAAGAAAAGTATGAGAGGTTTATGGATGATTTATTGAGTGATTCTAGAATTTAGGAAAATATGATTTTTATGGAGTAACTTGTAGATAATTTATGGAGTGATTTTAGGAAATAATGAGTAATAGTTTTAGAAAAGCTATGAAGTGATATTTTGGTCATAGGGCAAAAGAAAATATACATTCAAAAGAAAAGCATGAGAGATTCATGGATGATTTATTGAGTGATTCTAGAATTTAGGAAAATATTATTTATGGAGTGACTTGCAGATAATTGATGGAGTGATTTTAGGATTTAGGAAAAATATGATTTATGGAGTCAGTTATGAAATGATATATGAGAATGAATGAAAAATTACATGTAGAATGGAGCCAAGAGAGAAGGAGGAGGGATTCCAACCATGCATTAAAAAAAATAAGAGTCAAGTAAGAGTGAAATTTATTTGCATAAAAAAAATCATATGATAAAGAGTTTGGGATTATTTTCTTTGGAAAACTTCAATGGAATTTCATGCATAGAGGAGTAAGTGTTTTGAACATTGAATTATTAAAGGACTTCATGTGCATTGAATTCTTAAGGATGTTCTCATGATGCATGTGCATCAAATATTTAAAGAAACATATTGTACTCTTAAAGAGAATATGTGCTTATGTGCATAGGAATAACATCTAGTATATTTGATTTACTGGAAATGAATATGTGAGTAACTTTTTTGAGAACGAGTTCTATTAAAGCCTTTGCATAAAATACCATGGGTTGTGTTATTTGAGAATTTTTTTTATTTTATGCTATTTCTTTATGAAATATGATAAATTTTCAAATGTGTGAAACGATGGGAAAATATTTTGTATTGCGTGCATCATGGCTAGTGAGTTAGCTAACTTTTGGAAAAAGAATAATTAGTGTGTTAAATCCTAGTTATATATATATATATATATATATATATATATATATATATATATATATATATATATATATATATATATATATATGTATGTGAAAAGAAGTATTTGTTGTGTTTGAACTCCTCAAAAAGAAGAGAAGAGAAAAACAAGTCCTTGTATATATTATGGAATTATATTCTTAGAGAGGAAAATGGGCAAATGTATTTTTATCATGCTCAGATTCTTCTTGAGGATTCTTTAGAGAAACATATACATTGCATGCATGGGAAAATATAGTTTTGGTATTGGATTTTTAATGAAAATGAAGGTTCAATTGCATAATATTGATTGTATTAACCTTCTTTTAGGAAGAATAATATGCAATTGCACACATAAAGGGATTAAATATGGTATTAGTTTTCTTTTAGGAGAAGATTATGTATAGTTATTGGGCTAAATATTTTGGTAAGAGGGAAGTGTTTCTTTGCATTTATGAAAGAATAAATGTTATGTGTTTGATCTCTTGGAAAAGGAATGTGTTTTCCATGCAAGATTTAGTCAATTTTCTTTGGAAAAAAGTATACGTTTCACATAAAAGAGGAATGCACTATCATGTTATTTTATGTTGAAGAGGACAAGTAGTTGCATGCACAAAATTGTAGGTATTATGTTAACTAAGTTTGAAATAGAGCTTGCATTTTATACATAATAGCCATTGTAAATGGCTCTCCTATGGAAAAGATATTTTTGGAAAAGAACATGCATTCACTTGCATAAGTATAGAATATATTGCGTTAATCCCTTTGAAAAGTAAAACATAATAGTAGGCACAAAGAAAATTGTGTGTTCGGCTAGTTCTCTTGAAAGCCTGTTATGCATTTGTATGCACAAGAACAATGTCGAGTATGTTAGCTTTCTTTTGGAAAGAATATGAATAGTTGAAGTTGCGAGCCTTGTAGCTTGAAAAGTTCTTGCCAAAACTTGCTGGTGAAAGTGGGGCCGCGATCAAACACAATGGAAGTCATCATGCCATGTAGTTTGAAAATATGGTCCACGAAATCTTGAGTCACCAATGTGGGGGTAAATGTGTGGGCCAGAGCACAAAAATTATCATATTTAGAAAGTTTGTCCACAACCACCATGATGATAGATTTGTTGCCCAACTTTGGGAGACCAATGATGAAATCCATGGAAACATCCATCTAAATGGAAGCAAGGAGTGGAAATGGTTGTAAGGATCATGGTAACTTTATTGTTTCTCCTTTGTTGCGTTGACACACATCAAATTCAGCTAGAAAAGCAAGAATGTTGTTTTTCATGCCAGTCCAAAAGAAATAACGATGAGCGCAAGCATAAGTCTTCTGAAATCATGAATGCCTTGCAGTTGGAGATGACTACAACTCTTCCAAGATGTGGGTTTTGAGGGTGGATTCCAGTAATATAACTACTCGATCCTTGTAGCGAAGAATATCATCCTTCCAAGAGTAGTCAACTGAGGAAGGATCTTCTCTTAAGTTATTAATAAGTTGGGAGAGAGACGGGTGTGATAATCATTCCTTATGAGGCACTTCAATCTAATATGGTATGGGAAGAGAGATTGATAGCATGGTGCTTTCATCCTCAAACTGGCATGATAAAGCATTAGCTACTCATTGTCAGGCCCTTTCTTGTAAATTATCTCATAATCATATCCTAGCAGTTTGGCTAGCTATTTGTTTTGCTATGGCAATGATAGACGTTTCTCTAAAAAAAAAATTCGGCTTTGATGGTCCGTGCAGATTTGGAAATGTCACCCCAACATGTATGGTTGCCAAGTGTGTATTGCATGTAATATGGCCATCATTTATATCTCATAGGTAGATTGACCCAGATGTTTTCCACTCAGTTGTTGGTTGGTGACGGCTAATGGCCAACCTTCTTGCATTAATACAAGAATAATAATAGTACTAGAAGCATCACTTTCAATGAAAAAATATTTGGTGAAGTCTGTTAGGGCCAATAGCGGAGTGGAGCACATGGCATGTTTGAGAGGCACGAATGTTTGTTGAGTTGCATGAGTCCAGAGAAATGATTTTTTCATGAGGATATTAGTGAGAGGTCTAGTAATGCAACCATAATTTTGAAAATTTTTCGATAGTAGCCAGTGGGACCCAAGAATCCCCTCAAACTCTTAAAGGTTTTTGGTTGGGGTCAATCTTGAATTTTCTATACCTTTCTTGGATCAACCCTCACTCCTTCACGACCCACAATGTGTCCCAAATACTCGACTTATTCCATTCGAAAAGTGCACCTGGACAATTTGACAAAGAATTTGTGATTCCAGAGTAGTTGAAAGATTAGGTCTACATGTTGAATATGTTTGTACCAGGTTAGGTTGTATATGAGAATGTCATCAAAGAAGACTGGGACAAATTTTTGGAGATATGGTTACAGTAGGTGGTCCATTTGGCTTTGAAAAGTATATAGAGCTTTAAAAAGACAAAATGGCATGACCAAGAATTCATAATGGCCTTCATGAGCTCGAAAGGTAGTCTTGGGAATGTCTACTTCCTTCATGTGTATTTGGTGATAGCCAAAGTGAGGATCTAGCTTGCTGAATAATTGAGCAGCATGTAGTACATCAAGAAGATAATCAACAGCTGGAATAGGAAATTTTTCTTTGACAGTGAGCTTGTTGAGGGTCCGAAAGTCTAGATGCATGCACCATTCACCATATTTCTTTAGAACCATGACCACTGGGGATGAATAAAGACTGATATTGAGATGAATAACACCACCTTTGAGGAGTTCCTTGACGAGTTTTTCAATTTCATTATTTTGGGCGAAAGGATATTTGTATGGGCGCACATTAGGTGGTTGGGTCCCCAGGACCAAAGGGATTCTATGACCATGTTCACCCCTAGAGGGTGGAAGTTCTTTATGTTATCAAATACCTACTGGTGGTGGTCTAAGGCCTATTGTATCTTAGGATGAATATGAGGAGTAGTGGAGTCAATGGCTTCGTTGGTATTAAATTGGGCGATGACTCCATGATGTCCCTTTTTCAAAATATTTTCCATTCAATGCGAGCACCTATTTGGAGTCCATGTAATGTATGAATGTGTTCGTTCTCCTTAGATATCATATATAACTCCTTGAAATCCATTGTGATCCGGCCTAATGTGCAAAGCCATTCAGCACCCAAGACAATATCACAACCACCCATTTCAATAGAAAACATGTGGTTCTTTAGGTGGTAGTTTCCCATCTGAAGATTTATATTTTTAGAGTGGCCTTCATATTTCATGGTTCCCCCATCAGCAATAAGGACATGGAAATTAGAGACTGCCCACACAAAACAATGAACAACTTCGACGACTCACTTATGGCTAAAGTTATGAGTGCTTCCACTGTCAACCAATACCACTACTGGTTGATGTTTAAGAAAGCCTCGGATTTTGAGAGTTTGAGGTGAAGAAATGTCCGCCAAATCATGTAGTGATATAACTGGTTCATCTTGCATAGTTGTGATATCATTGTCAAGCTAGGTTTCCTCAACTTTGTCCTCGCGCCCACCAAGGGCTTAGGCTTCCTCAAATGAGTTTTTATTAGTAACATAAATTTGAAATATTTTTGTTTCCTTGAATTTATGCCCCGAGGAGTATTTTTCATCACAATAGTAGCATAATCCTTGTTTTCTTCTTTCAGCCATTTCTTCTGGAGACACCTTTTAAACCTTAAGTGTTTGGGTAGGGCCCTCAGCTTGGGTGGGATGCCCCTTGGCTACAAAATTTTGACGAGTGGACTCGGAAGCTAAGGATACTTCCACCTCGATGGCCTTTTTGTAGGCATCCATCCACGTGCCTGGGTGGTGCATTTGAACATGGGCTTAGATGGCTTCTTTGAGACCATTGATGAAACACTCAAAGTAGAAGTCATCTCCTAGACTATCAGTTTTAATGGCCAATGTCTCAAAGGTTGAAATGTAGTATTTTACTATGCTTGTCTGCTGAAGCTTAGTGAGACGACCCAAAAAATTAGATTCCCTGTCAAAGCAGTCACATAAGGCTTTTGATAACATGTTACAAGTTATTTTCTCGGGATAACATTTTTTATGAAACTACCACCATTTCCATCTCTCTTTGTCCAATTAAAGGGCTTCCACATGTAGTTTTGTTTGATATTCATAGATATCATTAAGGGAGAAATATTGTTCCATTTGTGCTACCCATACTGTAGGATTAGAGCCATCAAGTTTGTACATGTCTAGCTTGGGTGGGATCATTGAAGTGAATATGATGGTTGGACTCTCCTTTGAGGTGTTATTCAACACTATGACCCTCCCGATGAGACCTCTGCATCATATTGGTGAGCAGTGAAAGTTGTGAGGTAATTTATTCGATATTTCCCTGGAACTCATCTAACCTTTTTTCAAGGCTCTCAATCTTCTCATAGGCCATGACCTGAGATCTAGTACCTACCATACACAAAACCCGGTAAATTACTTAAGAGTAGGCTTCTTACGAAGACGGTGATCTTAGGAATCTATTGGCGGGGATCACTAGAAGTCACTTCGGGAAAAATTTGGGACCACCAAAAATTGAGGCTAACAAGTGAATGGTACCACTGTGATCAGCTCGTCGTCATAAAGCTTATGTGCTAAGTCTCTTGCAAGCGTCAAGTTTTAGTCCCCGCAGATCAATACTGTAGTGGCCAAATTCCAAAAAACTTCATACTGCCCAATGTCTTGTGAAAATAGGGCCTATATTGTAGTAGCATCAAACCTCGCTGCACAAAGAACTTGATCAGCACCGCAAAACCCCAACTGATGAATGTGAGCTGCATAGTGGCAGAAAAACCCCAACTGTTGGATTTGATTTGTACGGCGATGGTAGAACTTTAATTGTTGGATCTTATTTGCATTGCGGTGATAGAACCCCAACTATTGGAGCTGATTTGGAAGATAAGGTAGTGGGATCTCTTCAGATAGTAGAGGAATCTATGGTCATAAAGGAGTGTCAGGGGCTATAGATCGCAAAATACAGGGGGTTTGACAATAGTTCTTGGCCCTATATTTTAGGGCACTAACTAAGGAGGATCAACTGTACCCTTGGCTGGACTACCTGAATACACTATAGTATGTGCATGTAATTTCCTCGAGTGATTTTCTAAGTGTACTATAGGAGAAAAACGACTGACAACTGATCGAAGGTTAGGTTTCAGGTGCACCTAGGGGGCTTCCGATATACCAAAGGGTACGTGGAAGTGTAGTCCGTTCGCGGTCCCATCTAATGCGCTACTACTCGAAGGGGTACCCATAGTGGTTACAAGGAAGTATAAACAGCGTGACCACCTCTTGTATTTCCTGTATGCATGCCTCCCCAAATCCGTAGGTTTATGTGCTCAATGACAAGTCCCATGGTTTAAAGATGTCGGAACATGTCTCTAGGCTAAAAAAAGATCTGCAAAAATTGGAGGTACAATCGGCCTTGGAAAGTACTCTAGTACCACTTGTTATGCTCTCGACCTGCAAGAAATGGCACAATACCATAAATGTGAACAAATATAGCCCATAACACAGAATAAAATGATAAAAACAACAAGTATTTTATTATTCATAAATAGATTCAATGTTCGCTTGCCTCTTCAAGGTGGCAACCTCGAGTAGAGTAGAGCTCATTTACAATAAGAATCGATGGTCTTTCCTTTACAAACTAAGAATATTTATAGCTAAATGACATCTAAAACCCTAACTACTAGTTGTACCTTGCATAACTCAGGTTAACCACTTTATTTTATTAACTATGGCCCATTTCCAGCTAACTGTGGTCCCTTTTCTCTAATTCAGGTCAACCAATCACAATTATTAATGCGAGTTTTATTTACTCTCTAACTAAAAATGATCATGACTTGGCCTATTGGGCTTATTTCATAAATAAAGAGGTTAGGGTTGGACCCTAACAGAGTGTTGAGTGGTGTAGCCTCTTGAGTGAGTGATTGTCTCACTAGTGAGTTGCAACCTATCTCATATTTGGTATTCCATTTATGAGTTGGTACCAGAGCCACAATGGGGCTTGCGAGGTTGGAGTTGAGTTTGGCTATTGTGAATGTGGTTTGTGACTCACTTCTTAGAGATGCGTGGAGGACAGTGCAAGGCATGATTGCTATGTAGATGTTGGTGAGTTGAAGACAATTGATACTAATCATGGTAGATGTTTTGATCCAGGTGCGAGGATGAATACAAGCCTAAAAGGAAGGTACTTTAACTGGTCCATTGACTATGCTAGCCAATGTGATTGTACATTCTAACCATTTACTCAACTATTAGTGTTGGGTTGACCATGTTAATGGTGCGTTGGATAAACTCGAGCTATTTTTTTTGTGAACAAGTGCATTGAATGTATACGTAGATGCAAATAACAGTTGAGTAAGTTTATGTAAGCCATGTGAAGTGAGCTTACATGTAGCTGGATGGGACAAAACAATGGTTGTGTATCTAGTTAGATCGAATCATATACATTGATTATCTAAATGTTGGGAGATTTTGTGGGAACTGTGTTGTGTGTTATGTGAAGAGTGGAGATGCCTACTATATAACGAGGATGTTGTATGTTCGCTAAGATACTGTGTGCAGATGAGTGATCAATTTTTTTTTTAGATGATGGAAAATGAAACTTTACAATATGTTGATGGTCATGCAATAGTGCCATTTTTTTATATCCTCAAGACATGTTGCTAGAATCCAAAGCAAGGGTTTAAAGCCTTGTGGGTTCATGAAATCCCTGTCAATCTAATAAAGAAGAACATTATATACACATAAACAAAAGTGGTATTTAGGTGTATATATTTATTTCTCTTTGTATATACATACAACAAGAATGTGTGAATGAGAAGAAGAGATCGGGAATATAAATGAAACAATTGGAAAGAAATTGTGTGATTAGCTCGTGAACTCACATCAAACTCCTTCACACATATTTGTGGATAGATTCCATTGTAGTGCTTTTTATTTAAATCTCCATTAAATTGTGGGATTCGTAAGGTCTAGGACTAGAGTGTTAGTGGATGCTTGTATATATCTAGGTCATCATATTGATGTTCACAATGTTAGGCCAATGTCTTTCACTCCACATTAACTCTATATTAAAAAAAAAAATGAAAATGAAACATAGTTACATATAAATTTGAAAGCCATTTGTGGATTATGTATATCGCAGAGTGACTAGACTCCACAAATCATAGAATTTTATAGCCTTGATGCATGAAGATGTGGAAGTAATGATCCAAGTGGATGTTGGTGGCCACCTGCCTATCCCATTTGGACCCCCGCAACTGTCTCTTTCAGCATTTTCAGTTTCCTAAATTGTAGCACAGTTTACTATTTTTAGCAGTTTTTCGGGTCCTGAACTTCCGGAGCCATTTTGAGGCCCTAAACGACGTTTTTTGGGAAATCTGGGGCAACGTGGGTGGATGGACCCATGTTGCCTCCCAAAGTGGTAGTGCTCAGATAGATCTTTCTAACGAGCTATTGTACGTGTCAAACAGAGATCGTATGCCCAAGTTACGACCCCGGGAAGTTGATGTACCAATTTACCCAAACGGGGCCCATAGTTTGGCGTTTCATCTTCTAGGGTTAGGTTTTGGAATGCTAAGGGTTTTCCATTGTTTCTCAACAATAAATAGGCCTTCGAGCCTCATTGTAAGACAGTTCAGGGGCATGTAGCCACACATCTCTTCTTAGAGATAAGCTACCATCGCCCTAGCTGGTTTATTTCCATTTCTGGTTGTAAGCATATTTCAGTATTTTCCATTAATGAAATGAAGTATTATTTCCACTGCATATCTGTGTTTATGGTTATCTCTGTAATTTGTTTCGTTCCTGTCTAAATCCGGATCAGTGGTATCAGAGCGGTCTGTTTTTTCTCTTTTTTTCTTTGCATGTCCCCAACAAGGTTGGGATATAAGGAGTTAGGGCTTGAACTGGTGGAACCTTTGCAAGACCAGCCTCGCAAATCCCGACGGCCTCCCATGGAGGATGAGAGCAAAGACGAGGGAGAAGGAGATCCTATCAAAATCTTGCTCGAACAAGCCCCGAGCAACAACAGAACGCGATGATGGACAACTTTTCCCAGATCCCTCAGCGGCTACCCAAAAGTGACACATCGACTTCTAGCAGCTACTCTCGAAACGCCACGCCCTTTAAGGTACAAGTTAATTTTCAAATCCCCATATTCGAGGGTCAGATAGACGTAGATGCCTTAGATAAATGGTTAAATCTGCTAGAGGGTTATTTTTTTGTTCATGAATTTTCGAGTCAGGAAAAGATTGTTTTCGCTCTTCTCAAAGAAACCCCCCACGTCAAGGATTGGTGGGAAACCTACTGTGAGAAGAAGGATGAAATTACAGACTCACTATTTTCAGCCGCACCCACCTGGAATGACTTCCGGGAAGCCATCAAGGAGCAGTACTACCCTGTCAAAAGCTATGAGGACAAATACATCAAATGGACCACACTGCGGCAAGGACGAGACCAAGATGTGCCAGAGTTCACAAACATTTTTCATACCCTTCGCACACAGTTGGGTATCAAAGATTCTGAGCTACATCTGGTACTCAAATACTGTGAGAAGAAGGATTGGTGAGAAACCTACTGTGAGCAGAAGGATGAAATTACAGGCTCAATATTTTCAGCCGCACCCACTTCGAATGACTTCCGGGATGCCATCAAGGAGAAGTACTACCCTTTCAAAAGCTATGAGGAAAAATACATCAAATGGACCACACTGCGGCAGGGATGAGACCAAGATGTGCCGAAGTTCACAAACATTTTTCATACCCTTCGCACACAGTTGGGTATCAAAGATTCTGAGCTGCATCTGGTACTCAAATACTGCACCTGCCTACATAGATACATCTAGGAAGAGATGGAGTACTTGAACATCTCCTCACTCAGCACAACACATCGATACGCTGTCAAAATCGAGCAAGGGTTCAAACAGAAGAAGCGAGACTTTGGATATGAAAATCCGAAGCCCAAAGGACAAAGCCAAGGCGGGGTGACCCAAGACAACCCGTCGAAGCCGCAAGAAAGGAACAACACCACGAATCTGAAGAAGGACACAGGAGAGTGGTGCGTGTTCCACAAGAGTCCCACTCATAACACAAGTGAGTGTCGGACGAAGCAGTCGTTGGTGGCCGAGTTGAAGGCTTCTTAATCAAATGCATGTTCCGACCATGAGCTAGAACCCGACAAGGGGAATGGCAAAGGGAAGCAGATCATTGATGTAGATCCCAGCGCCACTGTTGCCACCGCCAAGATCAAGAAAAATGAGTCTGAAAATCCAGAGGAAGGGGAGCGTCTTTTCCACTCACAGATGTGGGTGAAGATTTCGCCACTTCAATTCATTGTTGACAGTGGTAGCAAAAAGAACCTTGTTTCAGCAGAGGTCGTGAAGCGTTTGGGCCTACCGACTACACCACAGCCCCCAGCCGTACAGTATCGGATGGCTTCATGAAGGACGAGATCTCAAAGTTCGCCAGTAGTGCTGCCTTCCCTATAGCATTAAACCCTTCACAGACGAGGTATTGTGTGATGTTATACCTCTGCATGTTTGTGATGTATTACCAGGCCAACCATACTTGTCGAGGAGACATGCTGTGTATGAGTCAAGGCCTCGTGCTATCATTATTTCTTTGAATAATTCATTATACAGGATACCAGAGGTAGCCCCACCTACCGCCACATATTTGATCACCGCTAAGAAAGGCAACAAGCTCATCTCCCAGACGAGGAAATTCATCTGTCTGGTTGACTCCCAAAGTAAGGGGAAGATTGTCATCACATCCATCACCCCTGTTAAGGGTTCTTCCATGCAGCAACAACAGCAAAGGGATACAGTCATGACAAGACACAGGAACAACTTCACCTCACCCACAGGGTTACCACACAAGTTCCGGGTGGGCGACAAAGTTTGGTTACATCTGCAGAGAGAACGCCTTACCAGAACCCATCAGAAACTCAGGCGACTCCGACATGGCTATGGGAAACAATGCTTTGAAGCACAACATTCCTCCATTCCTTGGCTTGCACCGAGTGTTCAATGTGGACCGCCGTCAACCATGCTTCCCTCAATTTCTGGACACATCAGAGATTGCAAAACAACTCACGAGAGACCCAGCTCAGTAGAGGATTCCTCATCTCGGGGAGGAACTCAATGCAATGGAGACCATTGCTTCCTAAGTTGGGAGGAATGATCCAGGTGGATGTTGGTGGCCACCCACCTATCCCATTTGGACCCCCACAACTGTCTCTTGCAGCATTTTCAGTTTCCTAAATTGTAGCACATTTTACTGTTTTTAGCAGTTTTTCGGGTCCTGAACTTCCCGAGCCGTTTTGAGGTCATAAACGACATTTTTTTGGGAAATCTGGGGCAACATGGGTCCATGGACTGATGTTGCCTCCCAAAGTGGTAGTGCTCAGATAGATCTTTCTAACGAGCTATTGTACGCGTCAAATGGAGATCGTATGCCAAAGTTACGACCTCGGGAAGTTGATGTACCAATTTACCCAAACAGAGCCCATAGTTTGGCGTTTCATCTCCTAGGGTAAGGTTTTGGAATGTTAAGGGTTTTCCATTGTTTCTCCACAATAAATAGGCTGTCAAGCCTCCTCATCGTAAGACAGTTCAGGGGCATGTAGTCACACATCTCTTCTCACAGATAAGTTACCATCGGCCTAGCTGGTTTATTTCCATTTCTGGTTGTAAGCATATTTCAATATTTTCCATTAATGAAATGAAGTATTATTTCCGCTGCATATCTGTGTTTATGGTTATCTCTGTGATTTTTTGCATTCCTGTCTAAATCCGGATCCGTGGTATTAGAGCGGTCTGCTTTTTCTCTTTTTTTCTTTGCATGTCCCCAACAAGTTCGGGATATAAGGAGTTAGGGCTTGAACTAGTCGAACCTTTGCAAGACCAGCCTTGCAAATCCCGACGGCCTCCCATGGAGGATGAGAAGAAAGAGGAGGGAGCAGGAGATCCTATCAAAATCTTTGTCGAAAAAGCCCTCGAGCGACAACGGAATGCGATGATGGACAGCTTTGCCCAGATCCTTCAGTCGCTACCCAAAAGTGACACATCGACTTCCAACAGCTACTCTAGAAACGCCACGCCCTTTAAGGTACATGTTAATTTTGAAATCCCATATTCGAGGGTCAGATAGACACAGATGCCATAGATAAATTGTTAAATTTGCTAGAGGGTTATTTTTCTGTTCATGAATTTTCGAGTCGGGAAAAGATTGTTTTCGCTCTTCTCAAAGCAGCAGGTTTCCCACGTCAAGGATTGGTGGGAAACCTAATGTGAGCAGAACGATGGAAGTACAGGCTCACTATTTTTAGCCTTACCCACTTGGAATAACTTTTGGGATGCCATCAAGGAGCAGTACTACCCTGTCAAAAGCTATGAGGACAAATACATCAAATGGACCACACTGCGGCAGGGACGAGACCAAGACGTGCTGGAGTTCACAAACATTTTTCATACCCTTCGCACACAGTTTGGTATGAAAGATTATGAGCTACATCTGGTACTCAAATACCGCACCTGACTACACAGTTACATCCAGGAAGAGATGGAGTTCTTGAACATCTCCTCACTTAGCACAGCACATCGATACGCTGTCAAAATCGAGCAAAAGTTCAAATAGAAGAAGCGAGACTTTGGATATGCAAATACGAAGCCTAAAGGACAAAGCCAAGGCGGGGTGACCCAAGACAACCCGTCGAAGCCGCAAGAAAGTAACAACACCACGAAGCCGAAGAAGGACACAGGAAAGTGGTGTGAGTTCCACAAGAGTCCCACTCATAACACAAGTGAGTGTCGGACGAAGCAGTCTCTGGTGGCTGAGTTGAAGGCTTCCGAATCAAATGCATGTTCTGACCCTGAGCTAGAACCCGACAAGGGGAATGGCAAAGGGAAGCAGATCATTTTGCAGATCCCAGCGCCACTGTTGCCACCGCCAAGATCAAGAAAAATGAGTCCGAAAATCTAGAGGAAGTGGAGCGTCTTTTCCACTCACAGATGTGGGTGAAGCTTTCGCCACTGCAATTCATTGTTGACAGTGGTAGCCAAAAGAACTTTGTTTCAGCAGAGGTCGTGAAGCGGTTGGGCCTATCGACTACACCACGGCCCCCAGTCGTATAGTATCGGATGGCTTCATGAAGGACGAGATCTCAAAGTTCGCCAGCTGTGCTGCCTTCCCTACAGCATCAAGCCCTTCACAGACGAGGTATTGTGTGATGTTACACCTTTGGATGTTTGTCATGTATTACCAGGACAACCATACTTGTGGAGGAGACATGTTGTGTATGAGTCAAGGCCTCGTGCTGTCATTATTTCTTTGAATAATTCATTATACAGGATACCATAGGTAGCCCCACTTACTGCCACATATTTGATCACTGCTAAGAAAAGCAGCAAGCTCATCTCCCAGACCAGGAAATTCATCTATCTGGTTCACTCCCAAAGTAAGGGGAAGATTGTCATCACATCCATGACCCCTGCGAAGGGTTCCTCCATGCAGCAGCAGCAGCAAAGGGATACAGTCATGACAAGACACAGGAACAACTTCTCCTCACCCACAAGGGTACCACACAAGTTTCAGGTGGGCGACAAAGTTTGGTTACATCTGCAGAGAGAACGCCTTACCAGAACCCATCAGAAAATCAAGCGACTCTGACATGGTCCTTACACCAGTACCAAGGCTATGGGCAACAATTCTTTGAAGAACAACATTCCTCCATTCCTTGGCTTGCACTGAGTGTTCAATGTGGACCGTCTTCAACCATGCTTCCCTCCATTTCTGGACACATCAGAGATTGCAAAACAACTCACCAGCGACCCAGCTCAACAGAAGCTTCCTCATCTCGGGGAGGAACTCAATGCAATGGAGACCATTGCTTCCTAAGGGGGGAGGAATGATCCAGGTGGACGTTGGTGGACACCCACCTATCCCATTTGGACCCCCACAACTGTCTCTTTCAGCATTTTCAGTTTCCTAAATTGTAGCACAGTTTATTATTTTTAGCAGTTTTTCGGGTCCTGAACTTCCGAAGCCGTTTTGAGGCCCTAAACGACATTTTTTCTGAAATCTGGGGCAACATGGGTCCATGGATGGATGTTGCCTCCCAAAGTGGTAGTGCTCAGATAGATATTTCTAACGAGCTGTTGTACGCATCAAATGGAGATCGTATGCCAAAGTTACGAGCCCGGGAAGTTGATGTACCAATTTACCCAAACGAGGCCCATAGTTTGGCGTTTCATCTTCTAGGGTTAGGTTTTGGAAGGTTAAGGGTTTTCCATTGTTTCTCAACAATAAATAGGCCTTTGAGCCTCATTTTAAGACAGCTCAGGGGCATGTAGCCACACATCTCTTCTTAGAGATAAGTTACCATTGCCCTAGTTGGTTTATTTGCATTTCTGGTTGTAAGCATAGTTCAGTGTTTTCCATTAATGAAATGAAGTATTATTTCCGCTGCATATCTGTGTTTATGGTTATCTCTGTAATTTGTTGCGTTCCTGTCTAAATTCGGATCAGTGGTATTAGAGCGGTCTGCTTTTTCTCTTTTTTTTCTTTGCATGTCCCCAACGAGTTCGGGATATAAGGAGTTAGGGCTTGAACTGGTCGAACCTTTGCAAGACCAGCCTCGCAAATCTCGACGGCCTCCCATGGAGGATGAAAAGAAAGACGAGGGAGCATGAGATTCTATCAAAATATTTCTCGAAGAAGCCCTCGAGCGACAACGGAATGCGATGATGGACAGCTTTGCCCAGATCCTTCAGCGACTACCCAAAAGTGACGCATCGACTTCTAGCGGCTACTCTAGAAACGCCACGCCCTTTAAGGTACAAGTTAATTTTGAAATTCCCATATTTGAGGGTCAGATAGATGCAGATGCCATAGATAAATGGTTAAATATGCTAGAGGGTTATTTTTCTGTTCATGAATTTTCGAGTCGGGAAAAGATTTTTTTCGCTCTTCTCAAAGCAACGCCCCACATCAAGGATTGGTGGGAAACCTACTGTGAGCAGAAGGATGATAGTACAGGCTCACTATTTTCAGCCACACCCACTTGGAATGACTTCCGGGATGCCATCAAGGAGCAGTACTACCATGGCAAAAGCTATGAGGACAAATACATCAAATGGACCACATTGCGATAGGGACGAGACCAAGATGTGCCTGATTTCACAAACATTTTTCATACCCTTCGAACACAGTTGGGTATGAAGGATTCTGAGCTGCATCTGATACTCAAATACTGAGGCTTCCTACACAGATACATCCAGGAAGAGATGGAGTTCTTGAACATCTCCTCACTCAGCACAGCATATCGATACCTTGTCAAAATCGAGCAAAAGTTCAAACAGAAGAAGCGAGAGTTTGGATATGCAAATCCGAAGCCCAAAGGACAAAGCCAAGGCGGGGTGAACCAAGACAACCTGCGAAAGCCGCAAGAAAGAAACAACACCATGAAGCCGAAGAAGGACACAAGAAAGTGGTGTGAGTTCCACAAGAGTCCCACTCGTAACACAAGTGAGTGTTGGATGAAGCAGTCTCTGGTGGCTGAGTTGAAGGCTTCCGAATCAAATGCATGTTCTGACCTTGAGCTAGAACCTGACAAGAGGAATGGAAAAGGGAAGCAGATCATTGATGCAGATCCCAGTGCCAATATTGCCACCGCCAAGATCCAGAAAAATGAGTCCGAAAATCTAGAGGAAGGGGAGCGTCTTTTCCACTCATAGATGTGGGTGAAGGGTTTGCCACTGCAATTCGTTGTTGACAGTGGCAGCCAAAAGAACCTTGTTTTAGCAGAGGTCGTGAAGCGGTTGGGCCTACCGACTACACCACACCCCCAGTCGTACAGTATCAGATGGCTTCATGAAGGACGAGATCTCAAAGTTCGCCAGCAGTGCTGCCTTCCCTACAGCATCAAGCCCTTCACATACGAGGTATTGTGTGATGTTACATCTCTGGATGTTTGTGATGTATTACCAAGCCAACCATACTTGTGGAGACGACATGCTGTGTATGAGTCAAGGCCTCGTGTTGTCATTATTTATTTGAATAATTCGTTATACAGGATACGGGAGGTATCCCCACTTACTGCCACATCTTTGATCACCGCTAAGAAAGGCAGCAAGCTCATCTCCCAAACCAAGAAATTCATCTATCTGGTTCACTCCCAAAGTAAGGGGAATATTGTCATCACATCCATGACCCCCGCGAAGGGTTCCTCCATGCAGCAATAGCAACAAAGGGATACAGTCATGACAAGACACAGGAACAACTTCTCCTCACCCACAGGGGTACCACACAAGTTTCAGGTGGGCGACAAAGTTTGGTTACATCTGCAGAGAGAACGCCTTACCAGAACCCATTAGAAACTCAGGCGACTCCGACATGGTCCTTACACCAGTACCAAGGCTATGGGCATCAATGCTTTGAAGCACAACATTCCTCCATTCCATGGCTTCCACCAAGTGTTCAATGTGGACCGTCATCAACCATGCTTCCCTCCATTTCTGGATACATCAGAGATTGCAGAACAACTCACCAGAGACCCAACTTAGCAGAAGCTTCCCCATCTCGGGGAGGAACTCAATGGAATGGGGACCATTGCTTCCTAAGGGGAGAGAAATGATCCAGGTGGATGTTGGTGGCCACCCACCTATCCCATTTGGACCCCCACAACTGTCTCTTTCAGCATTTTCAGTTTCCTAAATTGTAGCACAGTTTACTATTTTTAGTAGTTTTTCGGGTCCTGAACTTCCAGAGCCGTTTTGAGTCCCTAAACGACGTTTTTTGGGAAATTTGGGATGTTGGACCAATGTTACCTTCCAAAGTGGTAGTGCTCAGATAGATCTTTCTAACAAGCTGTTGTACACGTGAAAAGGAGATCATATGCCAAAGTTACGACCCCGGGAAGTTGATGCACCAATTTACCCAAACGGGGCCCATAGTTTGGCGTTTCATCTTCTAGGGTTAGGTTTTAGAATGTTAAGGGTTTTCCATTGTTTCTCAACAATAAATAGGCCTTCGAGCGTCATTGTAAGATAGTTCAGGGGCATGTAGCCACACATCTCTTCTTAGAGATAAGCTACCATCGCCCTAGCTGGTTTATTTCCACTTTTGGTTGTAAGCAGATTTCAGTATTTTCCATTAATGAAATGAAGTATTATTTCCGCTGCATATCTGTGTTTATGGTTATCTCTGTAATTTGTTGTGTTCCTGTCTAAATCCGGATCAAGTAAGCAAGGAGATCATAAAAAATCATCTGCTACAAAACTGCATAAACATGGTTTGACAATATTTTAACTTTTCTTAATTTGTTTATGCTTCTTTTTAAATATTCCATTGTTGTGTGTGGCCTCAAAAGCTATTGATTAATTTGAAAGTTGGATATGGCTATTTTTTTATAAGAATCATACCTGAACAAAGAAACCAAGTTGAATGGAACTAATTGCACGAATTGGATGTTTAAAATGAAAATATTGATGAAAGGATACAATTTCTGGTTGATAGAAAGTGGTGATGAAGTGAAAGCAGAGAAAGGTGTACGACCTACAACTAAATAAATTTAAGATTGGGAGAAGAGAGAAACTATGGTGAAGTTTCTTCTAAGAATGTCTGTAAAAGACAATATTATACTGCATATCAAAGATTACAAGACATCAAAAGATACCTATACAATGCTCAACAATTTGTATGAATTGAAGAATAAAATTTGACTCCTATTTATAAAGTGTAAGATTTTGTCTATTAAAATGGAATAAAATGAAAGCACCAACAATTTTATTTCAAGATTGAAGTAATTTAAAGATACTCTTGGAGATATAGGTGAAGAAATAAATGTCACTGACCTAATCACTATAACCTTAAATGGAATCTAGGTGAGTTTCAAATGTTCGTAATAGGTCTTATAGCAAGGGAGAAGGGTCCCACATTTGATGAGTTGGTAGGCATACTTATGCAAGAGGAAGAAAGGTGAAGAAACCTTAAATATCAAAGTTATAATTTGGTGCTAAGGAAAAAAGGGAAACCACCATTGAAGAGGAGTATACATATTGAAGAGTGAAGACATTGGAATTATCACAAAATGTTATATCCTCGATGAATGAAGGTGTGGAAGTATGTGAGGAGCGACTACAAAATCAACTGCTATGAAATTTCATAAACTTGGTTTAAAGTTATTTGAAATTTTCTTAAATTATTTCTTCTTCTTTTTAAATAGTCCATTGTTGGGCGTGGCCTTAAAAATAGTTCATTGATTTGAAAGTTGTATAAGGGTAATTATTTATCATAATCATATATAAATAAATAAAACAATTTGGATGGCACCAATTACGTGGATTGGAAGTTTAAAATGTAGACATTGATTGAAGGATACAATGTCTAGTTGATAGCATGTGTCGGTGAATTGAATCCAGAGGATGCTGTAGGAGCTACAACTAAATCAATTTAAGAATGAGATAAGAGAGAGACTATGGCGAAAGTGCTACTGAGAATGTCTGCAAAAGAAAACATTATAATGCATATCAAAGATTAAAATACATTGAATGAGCCATGCAAAACGTGCAATGATTTGTATGAAATAAAGAATAAAAATTGACTCTTGTCTATAAGAGTAAGATTTTCTCTATAAAATGGAAGAGAATAAAAGCATTAGTAATTTTATTTCATGAATTAAGGACTTTAAATATACTCTTTGAGATATAGGTGAAGAAGTATTTAGCACTGACCTAGTCACTATAACCTTAAATGGAATGCAAGATGAGTATCAAATGTTCATCATAGGACTTACAAAAGGGGAGAAGGATCCCACTTTCTATCACTTGGCAAGTATATTTATGCAATAGGAAGAAAGGCAAAGGAACCTTAAATCTCAAAGTTTTGATTTGGTGTTAAGGGAAAAAGGGAAACCACCATTCAAGAGGAAGCCTTAGGATGGTAATAAAGGAGGAATTTCACCACATGGAAAGCCATGATTTGGTAAGCCACCATTTGGAAAACCACAACCAAGTATGGCATTTCCAAAGGTTGATATTAAATTTCATTATTGTGGCAAGTTTGGACACTACTTTAGAGATTGCACGAAAAGGAAATAACATGAGTCTAGACATAGAAATAAGAGGCACACTGGTAATTTTGTTAATAAAGGAGAAATAATGAATGATGACATCAAAACCTTTAGATTGTGTGTTATAGATGTTTCAATATCTAATAAAATATATGATAAAAATACTTGGTTTGTTTATTTCGGAGCCTCCATTTATATGTCGTATAATAAGCATTGTTTTGAGAACTTTAAGGAAACTAATAATGTACAAACATATATCTTGGATATGGTCATGTACACGAAATAAATGGTATGGTGACATATTAGTGACATTACCTAATGGTCATGTTAAACTAATTCATAATGTGATGCATGCGCCTATTTTTAGGAAGAATTTAACCTTAGTTTGTTAAAAATTGGAAACTAGGGCCAAATTCGACCTTGGGATAGCTCTTTTTATGGAGATGATGATTGCATTGGATTCCTCTTTTTGATAGGTCCAATATTGATATAAATATGATGTCATTTAGAAAAGCAAGTGTGATTTTGAATTTATGCCCACTCATGTGGAAATTGATCAAGTTGGCTTCATCATTATTTAGGCTCAAGAAACCAAATGGATGTGTCTCTTCACCCACAATGAAGTGTATAAACACAAGAGACCTCACACCTCATTTGGACATCCCTAACTCACACATTTTTATATCTCTTCATCAAATTGGTTCTTACATCTATTAGGTAGCCTCTCCCTATCTCACGTGTCGCAAGAAGGTCGAAGTTTTCTGGGCTAAATTGCAAAATTGAAATTGCGTAATTTCAGATTGTTTGACCAGCATTGACCAACATGATCTTAACCATTTTTTACTGCAGTTTTTGAGGAAGAATTTTGATTTTCTTAGGCTACATTGTCTGGCATAGAAATCAAGGTTTTATGGTTTGTTTGACCTATGTTGACCATAGACCTAAATGAGTTTGACAAAAAAAAAATTGACTTTTCTTAGTTGACTTTGACCACTGTTAGAGTTTGAGTTTGACTTCCTTTGACCAATCTTTGAAGGAGGTATTTGACTGTTGTTTTGACCAGTGTTGACCTTCTAGTTAGGGATCATGTTTGACTACAATTGACTATATAAATGTACATGGTTTTTTTGACTTTGTATTGGTCAAGTGAATTTGACCTTTATACTCTCTCTCTCTATTGAAATTTTGATTTAATAATAAGAATAATTGATCAAAGGGTTTTCCCCACATTTTCCTTTAGATCTACCAAATCTGTTGTTCTCTTGCCTTGTATTGTCTTCTGCATTTTGTTTAGTTTTCTATCTACATTTAGTATCAATGTGATTAATGGTTAATGTGATTGATACTGGAAATAAATGGAAATTTTTATTGGGTTGCAAAAGGAACATTGAATTAAATTGCGCTAAGCATAGAAGATACCATTGTTAACTAAAATTTACATAGTCTATACCATAACATATCAGGATTTGAAAGTGGAATGTGTAAATTCACATTATGTGCTGAAAGACATGTAGGATCTATTCGAGTTCATTGCAATGGAAATTTGAATTGGAGGTTTATTAAGCTCAATGTGACAACCAAAAGTCATCAAGAATTGGCACCCAAAATAATGACAACAAAAAATCTTTAGCATCAAAGGCATGACCACATTAATTATCATATATATTCCTACATAAAAAATGAGGAATGGTAGAAGTGCTTCCAACACTTAAGAATGAATATTCTACATGTCAGAGGTGCACATTAGGGAAGATGAATAGGGAAGAGTTCCCTACTCATATAGATAAAAGGAATAGAGATGTTCTAGAACTTGGAGCACACATATGTATGTGGTCCTATGCAGACTAGATTATTAGGTGAAGCATATTACTTATTGATATTTATTGATGATTTTACTAAATATACATCATGAAAAAGAAGAGAGATGTATTTCAATATTTTAAGGAGTTCAAAAGCCTGGTTGAAAAGAAAACAAGAAAACACATCAAGATCTTCTGATCAGATTGAGGGGGAGAATATATTTCAATTGAATTCATCAAGTACTAGAATTCCCACAAAATTGTACAACAATACGCATTACCATATACTCCATAACATAAGGATGTAGCTAAAAGGAAGAACAGAAGCCTGGTAGAATGTGCATGGAGCATCTTAAGAGGTAAGAATCTTGCCAATTCTTTCTAGGTTGAAGATTTTTCACTGTTGTTTACTTCAAAATTAGAAGTCGAACTAAATGCTTATATCATAAGACTCCTTTTCAAGCACTTTATCGTTATAAAAAAACAGTAATTCATTTGATAATCTTCGACATAAATATATTTTCTCATGTTCAGAAAGAAGATAGGAGGAATCTTGATGCAAAAGCTATCAAGTGATTTTTCATAGGTTATTGTTTTGATCATAAATCATATAAGTTGTTTGATCGTTGCACACATAAAATATTTTCATGAAGATATGTATTAGTTCATGTGCTTGCAGGTGAAGGCCATAAGAATGATAGGTATGTTGGATGGCATATTCCTTATCAATATGATGATGTCAAGGAGGAAGTAGTTGATAAGCATGAATAGAAAGAGGAAGAATCCAACGACAAGGACACATGTAGCAACCATAGTGAAATCAAGAGGAAGAGATGATTCACATGAGGCAAGAGAAGAGTTGAAATAAACTAAGTACCAACAAGATCATTTCATCAAACTCAACCACCAGTAAGATTTAAAGATTACACCTTAACGACTAAAATTATAAATGCCATAGAACCTTTGAATTTTGAAGAATCTTAATCAGCATAAAGAGTGGATAGATGAAATGAAGGAAGAATATGAGTCCATAATGAATAAAGATACTTGATATTTAATGGAATTTCATAAGGTACCCATTGGATCCAAATGGTAATTCAAACCTAAATTTAAAGTTGATGGCAATATATATAAACATAAAGCTAGGTTAGTTCCAAAAGGATAATCACAAAAAGAGGGAATTTATTATGTAGAACCTTTTACATTTGTAGGTAATTTAAATTCAATTTGATTGATGAATGCTTTAGCTACAAAAAATAAATGGAAACTACATCAGCTAGATGTTTCTCATCTTGAATGGGGAACTCAAACAAGAAGTAAACCTTGTTCAACCAAAAAGTATTGTTAAAAAGGGTCAAAAGGACCTTGTCTACAACTTAAAGAAAGCATTATATGGATTGAACTAGCCACCAAGATCACAGTATGTGAAGATTGATTCTTTATTTCTTCATAAAGACTTTGTGAAAAGAAAATGTATATATATCAAAAAGGGTATTTTATTATGATTTCTATGTATGTTAATGATTTTATTATAACAAGAAATGTTTCTAAGTTAATTGATGAAGTTAAAGGACAATTCTCATAAGAGTTTGAAATGAAAGACAATGATGAATTGCATTATTGATTAGCACTGGAGATATGGAGAAAAGGTGAATAAACATTGGTTACGCAGAGTAAATATACCAAGGAGTTACAAAAGATTAAAAAAAACCAATATATGGTAGTACCAATACCATTACAAAAGAATGTCAAACTCTATAGTAATGATGGTACAAGAGAGGTGGAAAACACAACTATCCATTAAAAGGAAGTGTTGGAATAATGGAGAAATCTAGAAGATTCTCCTATAATAAAAACTTCTTATGTGTCATTAGCACTGTTTTCGTAATTAATCTTTGATGAGTTGGCGAATACTATACTTTAGGAATTTTTTCAACAATAACCTAATCCTATATATATGTAAGACTTTGTTAACCTAATGAATTCCAATGAGTGTTGAGTAATGTAATGCCCTGAGTATGCGATAGTGACCTGCCACCCTTCTCATATTTTGTTTTCCATTTATGAATGTCCCTATCCCAAAACATAGCATGCTTTAGGAGTGTCCCTATCCTAGAAAATAGGCTAGTTTAAGAGTATAGCCAGGCCCTTTACAAATCTCTTTGCTCCTTAACAACAAATGTATTCAATGTTCAGATGGTGGAAAGACAACTTATTCTAATGCTAACAACAAAGATATCTACTACTAATTTTCTGTTTCTATGGGGGTAATCATGAGGGAGTGGGGAGTAGACCTCCTCTGTATAAAAATACAAGAAAATAGACATTATTACACAATTTTTTGAGGAGTACTTTCTATTAAGCAATGTAATACTACAAATATAAATACATCGTAATGTAAGATAAGCAGATTATCTTAAACACAAAATCACTCATTTAAAAAGGAAAATATCTTACCAAAAAGTAATTTATCTAAAAATAATTCATCAGGAAAAATCATTCACATTTAACTAAGTCTAAACAACCTTCTACAAACTAATTCTATGTAATAATAACCAATAACCCTAACAATAAAATATATAATAATAACCCACCACCATAACAATAAAATATATAATTACCATGTAAAATATAACGAGGGAGAAGAAAATTACAACGAAGGGCAAAAAAATGCATGAACGCTACGAAGGAAAAAAAAAAATACATTTTATTACAATACCAACCATATTTCGACCCCAATAAAGTCACCGATTCGATTTAATTTCCACAGGTGAGAGACCAAGCATCCAAACACCAAGATCACATCTAGGTACACCGTTGTAGAAAGAATTCGAAAGAAGTAACGCATCACAGATATAGACATGCAGATAACAACTAGGCACCCTTCCATGAAGACTTCTGAAGAAGAAAAGCAATCTACGGCCCATCACCGTATCAGGTCAAAGAGAGTGACTCATTTCAGTCTCTCCGTAAGAATCGGAAATGGAATGAGAATGTTCGGAAAATACCTCCATCGATCAATATACACCAATAATGCGGGGGGCACTACGACTCTGGGTTAATTTCGTCATTGGATTCGATAGTGGAAAGGCAAAACCGGCAGTCGACTCAGCGTTCATGTTATTCAGTTGGCGTGAAATACTGATCAAATCAAGTATGAAGGCTCCGAAAAATGAATAACCATCAAACTATTCCTTGTCCTCTGGTATTTGAATATGTTACAGCAACATGAGTTTCCTGAATGCCCAGTGAGAGTTGGGTCAATGTTTGAAAAAATAAAATGGACCATCCCGAGTCTATCAAGGTTTAGGTAGAAAGAAGAAAAAGCAAACCAAAAACAAGTTTCTGGCACTATAAAATCCCCGCTCTGCTTACCTTCCATGAAACAAGTTTCGAGCACCTATCAGCTACAACGAGGGTTCGACCTCCGAACTATCGCGATGGATTTCAAATTGGTGGTAATTCCTTGCAAACAATGTTTGTGATTTCTAATTTTCTGTGCGTGAAAAAATTACGAGTCGTTTTGAACAAATAAATTATGTGCAGACTACATTCGCTTCATTTGTTGCTATTATGGCGCTGTTAATGGTGGATTCAAGTTGGGCTACTCATAGAAAGGTGGATTCCAGCGCTTCACCGATATGCCGGCGGTTTAAAAGATGATCGGACGGTGAATATTTTTTCATCAATTACATAGATTCAATATTCATTTGATATTTTTGTTGTAAAGTTTGATGCACTTCGCATATATTCATCGTTAATCCTGGGAGCCAGTGAGCACCTTTTTAAATTAATACCGTCCCTTTCACAGAACTCTTAGGTTTTAGGAAAATTCCCTCCCACGGTCTTTACCTGTGTTTTATTTTCACGCTTAAAATCTGTTTAGTATTCATGCACTAGGAATAAATATTTTTTTGCTCTCTGGTAACTGCCAAAGATATGTGCCTATTCCTTTCAGAGATCTAGTTAAATCCTTTCTTTCGCAAACATGAAAATTTGAATAGATTATTATCGTTGTTATAATACCTACGTATTGTTTCTCATTTGTGATTTATAGGCATTCATAGAAGCATGGGAAGCAGCATGCATGGCATCGTCTTCCAACGCCAGCCAGACAGTTGCTTGCACAGGAATTACTTTGACAAATGTCGAGATAACTTCAACGACTGCAAATAAAGTAAAGTCTGTGTGTGTCAATGCTATGGGAATGGCTCTGGGGACTATTTTGCCGCCCAGCTGTCTGAAAAACTAGTGCGGCCCATTGGACTCTTTCAAAAGCATCACAATAAATCATAGCCAAACTTAACAAGATTCAGTTATACTGGATTTTGTTCTATCGGAACTTCATAATACTGTGAAATTTGGTTTTTTGTCGACTTACTTTGTATCCACGAGATATTTCAAAAGCATGGCAATAAATCTTAGCCTAACTTAACAAGATTCAGTTATACTTGTTTTTGTTTTATGGGAATTTCATAATACTGTGAAATTTGGTCTTTTCTCAACTTACTTTCTACCTACAAGATACCTCAAAAGCATCACAATAAATCTTAGCCAAACTTAACAAGATATACTGGTTTTTGTTCTATGGGAACTTCAAATAATATTGTGAAATTTGGTATTTTCTCAACTTACTTTATACTCATATTTGATACCATTTAATTTATACATTTTTATAAATTTACATTTAAATATATCGAAATTATTATTATATTTTATTTGACTAAATCTTTTTATTTTAATTACAAAATCAAAAACCATATATTTTATAAAAGTTATAAATATAAATTAATTATAAAATTGTCAGAAAGAGAATTATTTATTATTTTTCAAATTATTTGTTTAATCCAATCTAAATTGGTACTTGAAACTTAGTACTAATACTTATACACCCCCAGTAAACACTTATTAGTGTAGAGTGTTAGTTAGTAGACTAAGTAATTGTGTATGTTATAATTATTAATCTTACCAAGTAAATATTTATTGGTGTAGAGTGCTAGTATTTAAAATTTTTGTTGGTACTTATCTCACTAAGTAAACACCTATTAGTGCAGAAAGTGATTGTGTATGTTATAATTAATTTTCCATATTTATTTGTCATACACCAAATTAATTAATTTAATAATTTTTATTTTTCTTCCCTGAATTTTCAAGGTGTTTTCTCTTCAAAATTAGTACTCTGAAAAACATAAAGATTAAATTCACAAATTAATTAATTTAATAATTTTTGTTTTTCTTACTTGAATTTTCGATGTCTTTTTGCTTCAAAATTAATACTCAGAAAGACATAAAGATTAAATTCACACTTCTTATGCCAATTTTCTGAAATGTGGTTTCTATACTCATAATTACAACTTACAAATTTAAATGATAATTCAACATAATCCAATTAAGTGGTTATAATATTAATAGTATTAGTTGTCATAATATTGAGAATATTAATTGGGCTCATGTGTTGTTTGATAATTTTTTATATAGTAATTTGTATTATCTATTATTTAATAATTTTAATCATTTATGTTATTTAATATTTTATTATTTGATATTTGATAATTTTATATATATATATATATATATATATATATTTATTTATTGCTATTTATTATTCGTAGGCTAAATTCATAATTGTATTAAATAAATATAAAAAGTAAATATGAATTTAAAAATGTTGAAATAGTTGTCTCGGGAGCAGTTCAATTGATTAATCTATCAGATCTGAAATCGTTGAACCTCAAAAGACATAGGCTCCAATTCCCCCTGTTCATATCTTAGCTTACTAAATAAGCTGTTCCATTCCTCTCCGTTACAAAAAAATTGCTTAAGTAATTAATATATGAAATTCCATTTATTAATATATAAAAGATAACAAAAATATACCAACATATTTCATTCATAACTATAAAATAAAAGCTAGTTTATTATAGGTATGCTATTGGGTTCCTCTAGGTTACAAAAGAAAATGTTGGAATAGTTAATATATGAAAGTTCATTTATTAAATAGAAGAGATGACAATATTATATCAACATATTCCATTCATAACTATAAAATAAAAATTAATTTATCATTATTTAAGAGTAAATTGTTATCCACAGTCTCGTCCTGAAGATCAACCACAAAGGCTGGTTGGAAACGTGTCAACCAAATATTCTCAATATGATCTTTTACCAAAATTTTTCATTAATAACTTAATATATATATTTTTTTGAAATAATAATTTAATAAATATAAATTTACAAGTATTATATAAAATATAAAAGTTAGCTATATTATTCCTTTAAAAACTAAAATTGCAATACAAGAATATATATATGAATGATAGAAAGAATGTGAAATCTTAATTTCAAAATCTTTAATGGAAAAAATACATAACCGATTTTTAAAATAAAACAAAAATTATAGTAAATTCATATTATTTATATAAAATATAATATTTTTTTATATATAAATATAACAAAAATTAATATTATTTTAAATTTTAATTAAAATAACAATTAAATGTGTAATGAATATAAGTCAAAGAATTTTAATTTGAATAGTTTGGTAAATAATTTATTTCTTCAGTTGTGTGGGTTTATGTTTATTGAGATTTGTCATATCCTATTTGTTAGTGGAATTTAAAAGAAGTTGTCTTTCATGTAATATAAATCATATAATAAATGGTTAATAAAAGATATATATTTTATTGTAAATTAAAAACAAATAAAAGAGAGTTATTAACTATAAAAATGATGTTAGATATAGTCAGAAAATGTGTAAAAAAACGAATAGGTTTTAAATTTTATAAATTTGTCTTGCAAGTGATAGGACATATGTTGACGATATTGAAAGTATAAGTATATTCCTCATATGGAATATGCAATGTTGTACTTGTGAAAAATAAATAAATAGATAAGTAATAAAAAGTTTTCAAACTAAAAATTATAAGTATTCTATTGGTTATAATAAATAAATAAAATTCTAAAAATATAGAGTGAAATATTTTATAAAATTAATAACATTGTAAAAATATATGAATATTTAAATTTAATTTAAAAATAAATATATTTAAAACAAACAAAAATTAATGTCTATAAAAAATTTAATTAACCATATTAGTATCATAAAATGTTTGTAAACCATGAGATTCAAAGTTCATATTTTCATGTGGATTAGACAAAAAAAAAGAACAAATAACTAAAAATAACTAAAAGAAATATTGATAAAAAAAAATAAAAAACCAAAATTATATATAGAAAGAATAAAATGATTATTTTATATTGTAAATTATTAATATAAAAAAATATAAAAAATGAACTAAGCTATGAAAATCTAAATAATAATGATAATGACGATGTTGATGAACCTCCACTAAGACCAACCCGGTATGTCTGGCCTCAAGAAAAGAAAAATAATCTAATTGTGGTTCTTCAAATCTTGTTTTTGTGATAAAAAAGAAGAGAATGAAATGCTCCAATATCGCTATAGTTAGGATGGTTTAATAATTCAATAAGTTTAGAAGTGTGGCAGATGTTCGTGAATTGAGAGCGGATGTGAGTAAGAGCCAGGCAGTCTAAAAGGAAGTGTTTTTCATCTTCCACCTTCTTAGTATCGCAAATCTGGCAGATTTTATCATCTTAGGGAATCTTGAGAGTACACCACCACCCAGTCTCACTTTGAAGCTCATGAGAATTAGTTCTTATCCTAGTGATGTTCATTTTTTTCTTAGTACTTGTTAACACAAGGAGATAATTATTGTTATCAAAGGGATCTTAGGGAGTCTTGAGAGTACACCACCACCCAGTCTCACTTTGAATCTCATGAGAATTAGTTCTTATCCTAGTGATGTTCATTTTTTTCTTAGTACTTGTTAACACATGGAGATAATTCTTGTTATCAAAGGGTGGGGTTGATCACCTCCTTACAGTATCTTAGCTTCCTTTTACCCTCAAGCCCCTTATCATCCCGCAACCTCTCCTTAAAATTGGAGGTAATAGTATCTTTGACACCATCCTTGCTTCCCATGATGATCTCCTCCTTAATTCCCCAATGGTTGAGCCAAGATTAGGCATCCTTATCCCACCTGCGCTTGAGGCGAAGGTGGGAGTTTTGACTAAAGTTAGAAGCAATTTTTGGGAGCCTATTGGATTCCATGTTGTAAAGCTTCTTCTTATACATTATATATCTGAACATAATCATACTTTGAATGGGCTACATGTCAACATTGGTCAAGAGGATAGGATAGGGAGTATTTCCGTTGATCTTTAGGTTGTAGGTTATGAATTCCTTTTGAATCTTCTCAATCTTTCTCCATGACTTTCTGGATATACTACAACCCCAAACTTTGCATTCGCATAAGACAATAGGGCTAACACAAGTCTTAAAGAGGAAGCTTTTTTTACTACAAGCACAAAGATTAGCCAACTTACAATTGTTTTCAAGCTGATAATATAATTATTTTCAAGCTGATAATACAATTGTTTTCAAGCTCATAATAAGATTTGTAGCCTCCAATAATCCTTTTCTCGATGTTATAATTCTAGTTGAGTTGATGAGGAAAGTCAATACCCAAATATTTGTAAAAAGAAACCTGCTCTAAACAATGTTTATTATAGGAAAAACTACCGTGGGTGGTGTTTTTTGTTTTAATGATAATGAATTTAGTCTTGTCGGTATTAATGGTCATAGACATCAAGAGTCTTAAGTTTCTTGTATAGGTCATCATGGCTTTTTGCAAGAAGAACAATATCATCAGCATAGAGGAGAAGAATTTTGATTATATCACCAAACTTGTGCCCTTGCAACCTGGAGTTTCGAGACACTCCTCAAGCTTATCGATATGAATGCCAAAAAGGGTAAGGGATAGGGGACGCCACTGCTTAACCCCTATACTGCATTTAATATCTTTAGTCCACCCTTTGTGGGTCTTAAGCTTTGACAATGACAGTCTAGTAGAAGGATCATAGCAATCCTCAATTTAGGAGGAAATATTGAAAATGAATACTGATTATCCTCACTACATGAGGAACTATTGAAAATGAAAATTATATATATATATATATATATATATATATATATATATATATATATATATATATATATATATATATATATATATATAATGAATATTGATTAGTTATTCTATTATCATTGGATAAAGCTAAAGGATAAATAATAGTAATAATAATAATAAAAAAATTATATAGTTAGGAATTTTTTATTTTAAAAGTTAGAGTAAACATTAATAAGTTTTTTAATATAGTTTAAACATATCATCGCAATGAACACTTATTTATTATACTCTGTGCAAACTTGGTATTTAGTATTCAAATTTGCCTTTGACTAAGTATTAGTTTGTCTTCAACCAAATATTTAGGCCATCCATAGTTTAGCATTGAGAATTCATTTTTATTTTTATTTTTTATTTTATTTAAATTTATTTATTTGTAAGGTTATTGGTTGAGGTCTTATTGTAGGTTGTTTAGTAACTTCCATTTTTATTAGTTACTACATTTTTGTTTTCAGTTTTATTTCATTTTTATCTAACTTTAAAAAAAAAATTATATTATTTCCATTTTCATAAATTGTAGTTTTTCTCCACATGTTAAATTTAAAAAGACTTATTATCTATTTAAAACATATTTTAATAACTTTAATTAGATTTTTTTATATATATTAACAAAAAAATCTCACATATATATAAACAATATTAGTTAATCATATTTTTTTATTTGTTAGGATGACATTTAACAATACATTATTTTATTACTTATTTAATTTTTGATGAAATCTTTATTTTTATTATTTTTTAGTTTAATTAAATTAGGTTTAAAACTAAGCCCTACTATGTAGCCTTTCTTTTCACTCTCACAAATATATATATATTAAATTCGAATTTATCAGATTAAAATGTTATATAAATCTATTATTATTAAATTTTTAAATATATATTATTTTTATTAAATAATAAATTTTTTTACCCATACCTAATAAATTAAATAAACTTATATTTATTCATTTCTAAAAGCAACATAATTATTTATTTGATTTTTTCATTACCCTATCAAATCACAAAATAAATAAATACTAAAATCAATTTATCACATATTCTTGTGCAAATTTACCTTTGAACAAAGGAAATGTTTGATTGTGTGGAAAAATGTGAGTTGACGTGAACTGACGCTGGCCCACAGAGCGTGGTATGCGTGGACGGATGAATGTTTGATCGTGTGGAAAAATGTGAGTTGACGTGAACTGATGGTGGCACACAGCGTGGCATGCGTGGACGAAGGAATTTTAGAAGAGACGTAAAATACAAAAATTGCATTCATTTCACAGTTGACACGATTACAGAGGAATTTTAGAAGTTGGGTTTACCCCTTTGAAAACAGATTCGATGCCATAGGGCGAATTTGATCGCTCGGTTTCAAAGAGACGTAAAATACAAAAATTGCATTCATTTCGGAGTTGACACGATTACAGCGCACTATCACGAACCGGGCGCAGTCTAAGGAAGTCGGCGTTTGTATTTTCCATGAAAGTCGTGATCCACTACTCGGCGGACTAAGAAAAACAGTTTAGGTAAATGCGGAAACTCACTATCTAAAGACATCGGGGACGTTTATTTGTCTCTCGATTCCGCTTTCCGCCGGACTTTCAGTTTGTGATAAGTGCATTCTAACTCTGTTGATTGACGTGGCAGTACACGCCCGCAAAACACACAAATACGACTAGTCGGTTGACGTTGCTTTTTTAAAGCCACAGTTGTTCCACGACGGAGAATCACCCATGGTGGAACTCAAATTAATTTCAAAATGCCAAAAAAAATAGAAACAGGAATTGGTGAAGAAACTTGTTTTCATATTGGCTAAAAAGAGAGTTATTTACAAATATCAGAAAAATTAAAAGTAAAAATTGGTGACGAGACTCATTTTTATGGTGAAAAATATGTTTTCATATTCTCAAAAAAAAATATTTGCAAATACCAAAATTTTTTAAAAACAAGAATTGGTTATTAGACTTGTTTTCACGCCAAAAAAGATTTATAATATTTCCCACCTTTGAAATTTTGATTTGAATTCGTTCAAAACTTCTCAACTCCTTATTAGAGTCAACGAGTCACTCATTATGACAGGAAAAGAAGGAGAATTTATTTTAGAAGTGCGAATTGTCCAAATCCTTTCATAATATAAAAAATGAATAAAAATGAATGAGCATGGTGGTTGCTGGTACATTTCAGAAATAGGGACAGTAGTGTTAGCTCCATTAATTTTGCACAAATTGCTGCCTACAATTATGGAGTTGCAGTCTTTCCTTAACTTATGGAAACCAATTGCAGTAGTTTCCTTAAGTTAAGAAAAGACAACTGCAATTACTAATTGTGTAATTAGGAGCTACTAAAGTGGTCAATCACTTTGATTCGAGTTCTCTGCTTTGATTTGTGGACATCTAACACATAGCTATGAGAAGCTTGATGGAAGCTTAGCTATATGTTCATTTGTTTGGTCCCCAAGCTCGCCTCTCAAACCCCTTCAGTTTTACACCATCTAGCTGAGATAGCAGAGCTTGGAAGTGTCTTCAGAATTTTGTGTTCTTTTTCTTTTGCTTGGATTGAACCTGGAGTGCCGAAGAAGAAGCAAGCAAGTGGACTGTGGCCTTCATCAAAACATCACCAATGGCTGGAGGTAACTCGTATCTCTGGGCATTAAGATTTAATGTTTATTCCGCATGCAGAATCGTTGTTGAAATTGTAAAATTCCACGTTTCTGTTTGAAACATATATGGGGGCAGAAATGCCTGTCTTTGTGGAACTTTCTTCATATCAGTAAGATCAGATATTGGATTTTTCTGTTGATGGGGTCTTTAAGGAGACAAAATACGCATGTCAGAACAAAGCTTCTCAAATTCCCATGTAAGCATGTTCACGATTTGTTTTTTGCTTCTGCTTCGTTTTGTATCATGCAACGTTGGTTTTCTATTGTATTTTCTCATATTGGTAGCTTATATGTGTAGATGTATACACATATAAAATGTTAGTTTTATATTCACTCTAACAATCTGTTTAAAATATTATACTCTGAACATTTGCGCTTGAGATGCAAATCATATATTGCTACCGCCTAGACACACGATCTTTCATAGATACTATTGTCCAAGTATTTATTCTCTATACATTAAATAAGCATAGAAGCCGTCCATTAAAATGGGTTAATGGTGATATTATAAGAAATTTGCTTATCACAAAGACAGTTTGGTACTCCATCTATAAATTTGGATTGCATTGGTTAGTTCACTGTTATTTCATCAGTTAATATGTCAAGATTTGGATGTGGAGGAATGCGGCCATTGATTATGACTGCGCTTCTGAGCTTTCTTTTTTCTCAGCATGATAAACATGTTATTTTGTTTGTCAAAATGCCCTTTCGTGAATTACATGATAGGCATACATGTCGACAAGCTGATGATTTTATAAATGTATATGTAAAGGTCGAGGAATTTGTACACGAGATAAGTTATAAGCGTGTATAGTGGTTGGGGTTGGCCAGTAATAAATTCCAACCATTTAGATGTGGTAAAATTAATGTTCCCGACCATATAAATGATTTAGCCAGTCTTTCTGCATGCAATCTTATAAATTTTCATTTCAAAAAAAAAATAGTAATAATCTGTGTAGAGTCTTTGAATCATAATTTGGTCTGCATTATGATACCGATTTTTAATTTTCAGCATGTTTAATATAGTCGTGAAGAATATAATATTTGTGATCTTTTTGTAAACTATTTGTACTGGTTGGAGGAGTTTTTACATGAACATTTGGAGTTAAACCTTTCTTCAACCATTGCCTTAAAACCTGATAGTGGAAGTGAAGTTTTCAGGGTTAGAGAAGAAATGATGTTTTTTTTTTTTTTTGGGCACATTATAAATAATATTTCAAATTTGCAGTTTTATTTGCAAATTGTTTAGAGCCCATTTTGTAATTAATTTAAGAATTAGTCTTAAATAAATTATGGGACAATTAGACTAAGGAATGTAAATTTGATTTTAATTTTATTTATCTTGTGAGCAAAATAGCTTATTTGCTGGTCAATTTTTGTTGTCTTATAAACTTAAGGACGGAGCCTGAAGTCAAGCCAACTAGTCTTCGAACTTCATTTGCTATGCAAGTGCAAAGTAGATCAACGTTGTTTCAGTCAATCTCCGGGTTAAGTTCATAAATTGAACAATCAATTTGTAGTGATTTTCGGTAATGCTGACTGCTTTAACCTTAATTTTAATTTTGCTGGAAAATTATTACAGTTATATGGAGTTTATTAAAATGTCATTTTGACTTACTCCTTTCAGTAAACATTAATTTTCTCTCTGGTTAAGTTTTCTTTATGCAGCAAAATAATGTCTAGTGATCCATATAATTTTAATTAATTAGAGAATAGCCACAACATCTTTGATTAAATAAAATTATATATTTTGATTGGTTAGATCACATAAAGATTATTTAGACATTAAATTGTAATTAATTACAGTGAATATAATAAATTTTATCCCACAAGAATCTTTATTATATTTATGTAATTAATTAGAATAAAATTTCATAACCAACCCACAGGAGTTATGAATTAATAAGTTTTATCATAAAGTGTTATTGAATATGTTTGGATTAAAAATTTAGCCCACAGGCAATTTTTATATCATTTGATTCAATTATTTTTTAGCATGATTTACACTGAATATTATGAATTTTATCCCACAGGATTCTTTATTATATTTATGTAATTAATTAGGATAAAATTTCATAACCTACCCACAGGAGTTATGAATTAATAAGTTTTATCATAAAGTTTTATTGATTCTGTTTGAATTAAAAATTTAGCCCACAGGCAATTTTTATGTCATTTGATTCAATTCTTTTTAGCATGATTTACATTGGTAAAACATGAAAGTTTATTAAGCCTCAATTTTAACATAAGCATGTGATTCTTTATTTTGATGCAGTAGTACAACCTGGGAATTTCTCTGAAATTCGTTGTGACATTCCCGAACTTAAGGGAGATAACTACAAGATTTGGAAGGAGAGGATTCTTCTTCATCTAGGGTGGATGGACATAGATTATGCTATCAGGAAAGATGAACCATCGGCACTCACTAATACCAGCACTGCATCGGACATCGCGCTTTATGAACGATGGGAGCGATCCAATCGTCTAAGCATGATGTTCATTAAGACTAAAATTTCAGCTGGTATTCGAGGTTTCGTTGATCAGCATGACAAGGTCCGAGACTTGTTGAAGGCCATTGATGAGAAATTTGTCTCTTCAGACAAGGCACTAGCAAGCACCCTAATCATGAAGTTCTCATCCCTAAGGCTCACCAGTGTGAAAGGTGTGCGTGAGCACATCATGCAGATGAGGGACACTGTGGCTTAATTGAAGAAACTCGAGGTTGAAATATCAGAGTCCTTCCTAGTGCACTACATCCTGAACACCCTTCCGCACCAATATGGACCTTTCAAAATCTCATACAACACACATAAGGATAAATGGTCAATTAATGAACTCATGACCATGTGTGTTCAAGAGGAAGAGAGACTGGTGATAGAACTGGGAGAGAGTGCAATGCTGGAAACACATGTAAAAGGCAAATCTCAAGCCAATGTGTGTTCAAGAGGAAGAGAGACTGGTGATAGAACTGGGAGAGAGTGCAATGCTGGCAACGCATGTAAAAGGCAAATCTCAAGCCAATCGGAAAGGGAAAGGTAAAGTACCTCCCCAAGCCGATATCAAGAAGGTTTCCAAGTGTTTTTTCTGTAGGAAGAAGGAACACATGAAGAAGTAATGTGCCAAATTTCAGAAATGGCTTGCAGACAAAGGGTTTGCAAAACCTAAGGAAGCCAGTGGGAAGTGAGCAAAGCATCTTATCAGGAAACAAGATGGGCTCGCATGTGGAAGCTATAGGAACATGTTATTTAACTTTAAGTAGTGGTTTTGTTTTGGAGTTAGAAAACACCTTTTATGTTCTAAGTTTTTCTAGAAACTTGATCTCAGTTTCAAGGCTTGTACCTTTTGGATATTCCTTAAACTTTTCAGAAAAATCTTTCAGTATATTCTATAAATCTGATTATGTTGGGAATGGTATTTTGTCTAATGGTCTTTACTGCATTAATTTACAAAACAATGTCACATATGATTCAATGCATGTTCACACTGGCACTAAAAGATGTGTTATTAATGAAGATTCCTCTAAATTATGGCACCAGAGACTAGGTCATATCTCCATAGATAGAATTAATGGAGATCTAGAGGAAGAGGTTTACATGAAACAACCTGAAGGATTCCCCTCTAGTGATGGTGAGCAATTGGTTTGTAAGCTCAAGAAGTCATTATATGGTTTAAAACAAGCATCCCGCCAATGGTATTTGAAATTCCATAATGTAATTTCTTCCTTTGGTTTTGTAGAAAACATTATGGATCAATGTATATACTTGAAGGTTAGTGGGAGTAAAATTTGTTTTCTTGTTTTATATGTGGATGACCTTTTGCTAGCAACCAATGATAAGGGTTTGCTACATGAGGTGAAACAATTCCTCTCTAAAAATTTTGATATGAAGGATATGGGTGAGGCATCTTATGTCATTGGCATTAAGATCCATAGAGACAGATTTCGAGGCATCTTGGGTCTGTCCCAGGAATCCTATATTAATAAAATTTTAGAGAGATTTCAGATGAAGGATTTTTCACCAAGTGTAGCTCCCATTGTGAAGGGTGATAGGTTCAATTTGAACCAATGCCTGAAGAACGGATTTGAAAGGGAATAAATGAAGAACATTCCATATGCTTCTGCTGTCGGAAGCCTAATGTATGCTCAAGTCTGCACAAGACCTGACATTGCATTTGTTGTAGGAATGTTGGGACGATATCAGAGTGATCCAGGTTTAGACCATTGGAGAACTGCAAAGAAAGTAATGAGGTACCTTCAAGGAACCAAAGACTACATGCTTATGTATAGACGTACGGACAACTTGGAAGTAATTGGCTACTCAGATTCTGACTTTGCTGGATGTGTTGATTCACGTAAATCAACATCAGGTTACATTTTTATGTTGGCCGGTGAAGCTGTATCATGGAGGAGTGCCAAGCAGACCTTGATTGCCACTTCCACTATGGAAGCCGAGTTCGTCTCGTGTTTTGAGGCTACTTTACATGGTGTATGGCTTAGGAATTTCATTTCTGGGTTAGAATTATGGATTCTATATCTAAGCCATTGAGAATACATTGTGATAATTCAGCTGCTGTTTTTATGGCTAAAAAAAATAAAAGTGGGAGTCGAAATAAACACATCGACATTAAGTATTTAGCTATAAGGGAACGTGTTAAAGAAAAGAAAGTGGTCATTGAGCACGTCAGCACTGAGTTAATGATCGCTGATCCTTTGACTAAGGGCATGCCACCGTTTAAATTCAAGGATCATGTATTGAATATGGGACTTGGTTCCATTATGTAGTTTTTCATTGTATGGACAATGTTATTTTAATGAAATTCTTAATTATTGTGATGTTTTTTCTCATATTTATATGCATCTTAAGTTGATTTGAGAAAATTCATTTAACAAGGACCAAGAATAAACATAAGGTTTATTCATTAAGAAATTGTTGCCACATAAATTATAATAAGAATAAATACATAGTAATACATGGAAGATAATACTCGTCATTAGAGGACTTATCGCCATGATTCATGTATCTATTACTTAATATAGATTATCAATGGTTTTTAAGTTGAGACATTAAGTTTGGAAGTATGGACCAAGTGGGAGAATGTTAGCTCCATTAATTTTGCACAAATTGCTGCCTACAATTATGGAGTTGCAGTCTTTCCTTAACTTATGGAAACCAACTGCAGTAGTTTCCTTAAGTTAAGAAAAGGCAACTGCAATTACTAATTCTGTAATTAGGAGCTACTAAAGTGGTCCATCACTTTGATTCAAGTTCTCTGCCTTGATTTGTGGACATCTAACACATAGCTATGAGAAGCTTGATGGAAGCTTAGCTATATGTTCATCTGTTTGGTCCCCAAGCTCGCCTCTCAAACCCCTTCAGTTTTACACCATCTAGCTGAGATAGCAGAGCTTGGAAGTGCCTTCAGAATTTTGTGTTCTTTTTCTTTTGCTTGGATTGAACCTGGAGTGCTGAAGAAGAAGCAAGCAAGTGGACTGTGGCCTTCATTAAAACATCACCAATGGCTGGAGGTAACTCGTATCCCTGGGCATTAAGATTTAATGTTTATTCCGCATGCAGAATCATTGTTGAAATTGTAAAATTTCTAACAAGTAGTTGATCTGTAAGATTGTGCATTTCAGAAATAGCGTTATTTCTTATTAAATGGAATCACTTTTTAAGGTGGAACACTCTCATCGAATGTTCCCAGAATGGAAATTCCAAAATGTTAAAGGTTTGTTTTCACAAACCATTACATATTCTTTAAAGGCATGAAATATTCTATTACCAATCTAACAATAATTGTATCAACATTTACATGTTGTACTATGAATTTAACAATAATGATGTCAACAAGTCTGGAGTGTAAACTAGTTGGTAACTAGGTGTTCTATAAAGACATTTCTCGTATGAATTCACAAGTTCAATCCCCAACTTATCCAGGTTCATGGTAGTGGCACATGCGAACGCCCAGAGATTATAGTAATAGCTATCACCGTAAAGTAAATCATTATTATCGCTTGGCATATTGTTTATTATTAATTATGTGATTATGTCAGGATGGATCCAAAGTGAATCATCAATATCATTATTACCACTCAGTATATTGTTTATTGATTAGGTCATTAAATAAGCGCAAGTAGAATCTACGCAATGTGAAATATTTCTTTTTAAGCATAATTTGAAATTCCGAAATTCCGTAACTTGTACAGTTCAAATGTAGAAATTCGTTGTAATTGGATATTTAATTTTGTAGTTTATTCTTGTTATATTGTCTAAAACTCTTCATATTTTATTAAGTTTATCATTTGAATTTTAAAAGTAGCTGAAATGTTTTAAAGGGCTCTTCTTTAAGTTTATTATTTGTAGCAAAACATATTATCAGACTAACAATATGTTTATGCTTAGTTCTTTAATTCAAAAATACATAAAACTGAAAAGTCGTGCACTTCTATACCGATAAAAGTTATAAGATATCAAAGCTTCATCTCGATCGACTCTATCTTGACTCCATTAAACTCTTAAAGGCAGGCAATCTCACTGTGTAGCAAGATATATTCTTTAGACAAGGCATTAATTTCCTCATTAAGTTCATGAAGAATATGGCAATACCAAATTCATTCAAGGGGTGCAATACCTATTGAATGTCATGTAAGTTGGTCTCAATATTGATGTTGTTGACCTTATTTCTATAATTTTCCTAATCAATCACCAATTTAGAATCTCCCATAGCTTGAATCATTTTCACCGCTCTAAGAAAACCAGAGAGCAATCAATTCAACATTATTGTTGTAATATCCTTGGCATAAGCTCCCATAAAAACTCTCCTAAAATGAGGGCCGTGGAATAATTAAATATTATTAATTGTTATATTAATATCACATGATGAATATTTTTGTAATTCTTAATTATAATAATATTACAAGAATTAATTCTTTTATTTACAAGAATTTATATTCTTCTATCTAAATAAGTTATATTTCTAAGTTGATATATTTTATGAGTTTTAGAAATAATAAGTAATAGTTTTAGAAAAGCTATGGAGAAGTGATATTTTGGTCATAAGGCAAAAGAGAATATACCTTCAAAAGAAAAGCATGAGAGGTTTATGGATGATTTATTGAGTGATTCTAGAATTTAGGAAAATATGATTTATGGAGTAACTTGTAGATAATTTATGGAGTGATTTTAGGAAATAATGAGTAATAGTTTTAGAAAAGCTATGAAGTGATATTTTGGTTATAAGGCAAAAGAAAATATACCTTCAAAAGAAAAGCATGAGAGATTCATGGATGATTTATTGAGTGATTCTAGAATTTAGGAAAATATTATTTATGGAGTGACTTGCAGATAATTTATGGAGTGATTTTAGGATTTAGGAAAAATATGATTTATGGAGTGAGTTATGAAATGATATATGAGAACGAATGACAAAATACATGTAGAATGGAGCCAAGAGAGAAGGAGGAGGGATTCCAACCATGCATTAAAAAAAATAAGAGTCAAATAAGAGTGAAATTTATTTGCATAAAAAAAATCATATGATAAAGAGTTCGGGATTATTTTCTTTGGAAAACTTCAATGGAATTTCATGCATAGAGGAGTAAGTGTTTTGAACATTGAATTATTAAAGGACTTCATGTGCATTGAATTCTTAAAATATTTTAATGGCTAAATAATTGAGTGAATCACATGATTTATTGGAAATGGGGTCGAAATACGTCTTTGTATATCCCAAACTATGATAGATATGTAAAAACAAAAAGAGCTTTTGTAAATGATCCATTCTCGCCAGAAAACTCTTTCAGATTTGAAAAATCCATTTCCAACCTCTCAGAAACGATGCCCAAAGTTAATGGCAAAAACATAAAATTATGTAATATTTAAATCTAGAAACATGGGCTGCAAAGATTCATTCAAATATTCCTAACCATGAACCCTTCGTAAAAATTGAGAGATGTATTTTTTAATGAACTCATTCCCAACAAAAACCACTTTTGTTTTTCAAAAGTTCATTTCCACTTGTTTCGATTTGATTTGTTAGCGCAATAAGAATAGTTGTTATGTACATATAGAGATAAACATAGAACTATTAAGTTTGATATTTCTCATAAATAAAGAAGTTATTCGCATGCACAAAAATAGAACAATTATGTTGATAATTCTTGAAACGAAGTAAGTTATTCACATGCATAAAATAGAACAATTATTTTAGTAATTCTTGAAACATAATTAAGTTATATCATCTAAAAATTATTAAGGATGTTCTCATGATGCATATGCATCAAATATTTAAAGAAAAATATTGTACTCTTAAAGAGAATATGTGCTTATGTGCATAGGAATAACATCTAGTATATTTGATTTACTGGAAATGAAAATGTGAGTAACTTTTTTGAGAAAGAGTTCTATTAAAGCCTTTGCATAAAATACCATGGGTTGTGTTATTTGAGAATTTTTTTTATTTTATGCTATTTCTTTATGAAATATGATAAATTTTCAGATATGTGAAACGATGGGAAAATATTTTGTATTGCGTGCATCATGGCTAGTGATTTAGCTAACTTTTGGAAAAAGAATAATTAGTGTGTTAAATCCTAGTCATATATATATATATATATATATATATATATATATATATATATATATATATATATATATATATATATATAGATATATATATATATATATGAAAATAAGTATTTGTTGTGTTTGAACTCCTCAAAAAGAAGAGAAGAGAAAAACAAGTCCTTGTATATATTATGGAATTAGATTCTTAGAGAGGAAAATGGGCAAACGTATGCTTTATCATGCTCAGATTCTTCTTGAGGATTCTTTAGAGAAACATATACATTGCATGCATGGGAAAATATAGTTTTGGTATTGGATTTTTAATGAAAATGAAGGTTCAATCGCATAATATTGATTGTATTAACCTTCTTTTAGGAAGAATAATATGCAATTGCACACATAAAGGGATTAAATATGGTATTAGTTTTCTTTTAGGAGAAGATTATGTATAGTTATTGGGCTAAATATTTTGGTAAGAGGGAAGTGTTTCTTTGCATTTATGAAAGAATAAATGTTATGTGTTTGATCTCTTGGAAAAGAAATGTGTTTATCTTTCCATGCAAGATTTAGTCAATTTTCTTTGGAAAAAAATATATGTTTCACATAAAAGAGGAATGCACTATCATGTTATTTTATGTTGAAGTGGACAAGTAGTTGCATGCACAAAATTGTAGGTATTATGTTAACTAAGTTTGAAATAGAGCTTGCATTTTATACATAATAGCCATTGTAAATGGCTTTCCTTTGGAAAAGAACATGCATTCACATGCATAAGTATAGAATATATTGCGTTAATACCTTTAAAAAGTAAAACATAATAGTAGGCACAAAGAAAATTCTGTGTTCGGCTAGTTCTCTTGAAAGCCTGTTATGCATTTGCATGCACAAGAACAATGTCGAGTATGTTAGCTTTCTTTTGGAAAGAATATGAAATTGCATGCAAGATAATGTCAGTGTCTTGTTCGAAAGATGACACTTGATAGTGATTTGCTTGTTACCAATGTGTGTGCAATGATGTTAAAGAATATATTTCATTATGTTATGTTTATGATTTATGCATGCACACGAATAGATGTTGAAGTGTCACTAATAAGTATTGATTATTGTTTAATTAATACTTTATATTTGATCTTATCATGATATCAAGTGTGATGATGATAGTACTGATAGGAAAGGATGATGACTTGTGTAAAGGATAATTCACATTTAACATTGTGGTAGATAAATATTTTTGGTCCATGCAGATTTAGGAATGCCAACTGTCGGATGATCCACTAATGAGAAGAACCAGGTTCCAAGATTTAATGTTCATGACTTCATGAGTAAATGATATCATGATGTTTGCAATAGCCTATAGCTAGTGATGCTTCAATTTAGATTATAATTCTCTGTACTAATTTAAAGAAATGGTTAAGGGATGGACTCCCTTACAATCCATTAATTGAGGGGTGAACACCGTCACTATCATTAAATTATAAAATTAAACATTTGTTGGTTTTCATCCAATGGGGTTTTTAGGCTATATCAGTGTCTAATGGTGTGATTTCTTGTTGTCTCTTCCTTACATGACGTGATGGTTATATTATTAAGAATGTGATTAACTTACTGAGCTAAAAAAATAATGGAATTGATGCAATGTTACATTCAAAATTTTAAGTTGGTATGCTACAACAATGGTAGTAAATGGTTCTGTAACTAATTATGTTTTTACTAAATATTTCTCTATTTAATGATGATGATTACTCTAATGGTCATGGAGGGAATATAGAAAGTAATTTATAAATTCATAAATTGGTAAATGTTAAAAAAAATTCCCAACTCCATGCATTTTCCTGCGAGGTTACTACGGGATGTTACAAGTGGTACAAGAGAAAAAGGTTGCAACACTGACATCTTTTGGAAATCATTAAGAAAAAAAAGTAGAGGTATGATGCTAGTGGGAATTATCCTAGGTATGATTCGAATTGAACTTTTAGTAGACTACAATTAACATGAGATGCATGATGCCTGATTAATGACCACATTAAAGAGTAGAAAGTAATAATGCTTCTTTAAAAGTTGCGCTCTTGACATTTGAATATGGATACAGATAAAAGATAATAAAACCTATGTTGTACCTATGAAATATATTTAGAACTAACTAGTTACAGTGAGGGTTAATTACCATCCTATGCATGCATAGTATGACAATAATGATTATGGTGCATAAAAAAAAACATGACTAAAGTTACAATGTACTGCTTATAAAAAATCAGTGCATGTATGGTTTTTGTGATAACTAAATATGTAGAAGTTGGGGTTGACCTTGAAGAGGACAATGAAATGTTAAAATAAAACAAATAAAAAATATTGAAAGAACCTCTTTAGATGTTAAAATGAGAGACGTGCCAAGTGGAATTAATATAGTGAACTTAAACTCAATGAAAAACTTATAGTATCATAGTATTGGATTGTCTTTCTTCATATAGAGTTGTCGATGAAATATTGCATTCCATGTGTTTGACAAAGGTGGTAAATGAGATCCAAAGCTTTATTGTTTTAAAGAATTGCACATCTAGGAGTTTTCGATGTGATTCAGCTCAACATCAGGGTATATTCATTCCTTAAGACTATGTCAACCCCACTTTTATTCCAAAAAAGTTCTTTTTAAAATCATATCCATAATTTGGTCGATTTTGGTGATTTGTCACTGTCCTATGGGGATTGGTGATTGTCTTGTTTTATAGAAATTTTACCATTGATGACATTAATATGATTAATTCTATTTTGTAAATTTTAGTCTTTCTAGCTCTTTGATATTTTAAACATATATATGGAAATTTACTTCATGTCTGCTAACTATTTGCTAAAATGACTGAATGGTTGTAGATTGCATGCTTGCAAACTTCTTGTTAAAATACCTCAATAGTTGTAGATTTCATTCTTGCAAATTATTTGATAAAATCCCGCATTGGTTTTAGATTGCATGATTTCAAATTTCTTCCAAAAATTCCCCATTGGTTTTCACTTATATGGTTGCAAGCTAATTGTAAAGAAAACAAAATATTGCATTTTGTGCCCTAGTGTTCAATGGGACTATTATTTCTCTATAATATTTATGGTTCAGAATGTGGGACCTTATAGAAAGTATAATTTTATGGCATGGAATATTATTTAATATATTTTTCTAAGTTGCATAATTTTTGTTATGTGGAAATTTGAAATGTATACCATTTGTATGACATGTGATGAATTGTCGTTAATGTACTTTTACAAATTATGGGACCCATGTTGAGGGTAAAGTATAGATGCATGGTGTACATATATATTCCTTTGCCTTGGTGCCAACATGCAAATGGAAAATTATGTAAATTACAATATATTTTTAGAAATTGAATTATTATTGGATAAAATGGCTATGGAAGTCGTTATGGGATTGATGTGATGATGTAATATTTTATTTTATTATTGAGTTAATGAATACATTGTTTGGTACATTCAAGAACTAACTCTAGATTTTTAGAAGACTTCCTGTCAGGTTATGAAAATCTATGGATGGTTAAGTCCAATATGGACCTTCCCTAAAAGTCTCCTAAAAAAACTTACAAGAAAATAATAAAGAGGAAAATATTAACATAATGGGAGGGAAACATTATGTTAATCACTTAGTTGGAGAGAAATCCTAAGTGGGGTGAAATAAAGAACATTGGGAGAGAAATATGTGCTTTAAGGAAAAATAAAAGAATATTTTTCGAAAAAAACTAAAACAAAATAGCCTAGTAAAAGGATGACAAACCTTAAAGCATGACGCTGCTAAAAATGTGCTAGGAAGAAACCACCAAGGAATCAATGCGGTTGTTGATTCTAGTGGAAAGTAGATCTTAACTCGGTGGGGAACTATTGGAGATAGTTCACGGTTGGGTTCAATATGCCCAACTCTTGAATAACTCCAAGACATTAACTATAGTTACATGAAATTATGTCTATATTTTCCTATTGATTTCAAAATCGTCTAAAGATGTTGGATATTAGAATATACCATAAGTTGCATGTATCTAATTTATTGTGTGTTATAGTTATGAATGCATGATATATTAATTTATCTAAGTGACTATTTCGATGAAATAAGTAGTTTCTGTAGGTCTATATAAGGAAATGAATGTGTTAGAAAAGAATTATGTACATGCATGCATAGAGGAAATAAATTGAAATATATATGTGACTGAAATAATTCGTATTAGATAAAACAATGACCTATTGAACTTTAAATTCCTCATAGACCATAGAAAAATGGTTGGAGATAAATTCCATGAATTTGAATTTGATTGAAATTACAATGGGAGAGAAAACTAGTAATTTACGAACAACACCAGTGGGAAAGCAAGACTAGTGTAACCCATAAATAAAAGGGATCATGGACATGATACAATATTTTATCATTTTGACGATGAAAGGGTTGGCGCTCTCTGAGTAATTGCACAAGTATTATGATTAAAGTATCATTTAACATTGCATAAATAATTGATAATGAAAAGTATTTCATTTGATAATCATTATTGATTCTACTTACTAAACATAAAAATCCTTCATTTTTAAGGGAATGATTCCATCCTTTTTGTATTTTAGATTGTTATATTATGAGTAAAAGTTAAAGTCCCAATAAGAGAAGAATACCAAGGAAAATGTTCTCTTTAAGGGGGGAATATGGAATATCCCTAGCGTAATATCCCATAAAATCTCTCGTAAAATGAGGGTTGTTGAATAATTAAATATTATTAATTCTTATATTGATATCACATGAAGAATATTCTTATAATTCTTAATTTTTTTATTTAGAATAATTTATATTCTTCTATCTAAAAAAATTATATTTCCAAGTTGGTATATTTTATGAGTTTTAGAAATAATGAGTAACAATTTTAGAAAAGCTATGGATAGGTGACATTTTGTACATAAGGCTAAAACAAATCTACCTTGAAAAGAAAAGCATGAGATATTTATGGATGATTTATTGATTGATTGTAAAATTTTGAAAAATATGATTTATGGATAATATATGGAGTGATTTTAGGATTTAGGAAAAAATAGATTTATGGATTGATATATGGAATGCTTCTATGATTTAGAAAAGCTATTGCATTTTCTCAATTCTACTTGTTGTAAACCTATGGGAAAATTTGAAAACGAGTGACAAAATACATGTACAATGGAGCCAAGAGAGATGAAGTAAGGATTCCAGGCATTCATTAAAAGATAAGTAACTATGCTATTTAAAAATTATTTTGTTTGTATAGGGTGCATGAAGGAATAAAAATCAAATTTATTTTCTTGAAAAAAATCATATGATAAAGAGATGAGATTATTTTATTGGGAAAACCTCTATGGAATTCTATGCATAGAGGAGTAAGTGGTTTTATGATTGAGTTTTTAAAAGATTTTATGTGTGTTGAATTCTTAAAATACTTTCATGGCTAAATAATTGTGTGAATTACATGATTGATTGGAAAATGCGGTCCAAATATGTTTTCGTATATCCCAAATTGTGATAGATGTGTAAAAACATAAATAGGTTTTTGTAAATGAGCTTTTCTCTCCATAACCCTCTTTCATATTTGAAAAATTCATTTCCAACCTCTCAAAACCTTGTCCAAAATTGATGGAAAAAACATTAAATTATGTAATATTTAAATCTGGAAATATAAAATTTGTTGTGTTAGAGCTCTTAAAAAGAAGAGAAGAGAAAAACAAGTCCTTTTATATATTATGGAATTAGAGTCCTAGAGAGGAGAATGGGTAAACATATGATTTATCATGTTAAGATTCTTTTGGAAAATTATTTATAGAAACATATACACTTGCATGCATGGAAAAATATAGTTTTGGTATTGGAATTCTAGTGAAAAGGAAGATGCAATCACATAATATTGATTGTATTAACCTTATTTTTGGTACAATAGTATACATTTGCACAACTAAAGGGATTAGCCATAAGATTAGTTTTATTTTGGGAGAAGATTATGTATAGTTATTGGGTGAGATCTTTTGCTAAGATGAAAGTGTTTCTTTGCATGTATGAAAGAATAAATTTTATGCGTTTGATCTCTTTGAAAAGTAATGTGTTTATCTTTCCATGCAATATTTAGTTAGCTTCCTTTGGAAATAAATATATGTTTCACATGCAAGAAGAATAAGCTATCATGTTATTTTTTGTTAGAGAGGGAATGTAGTCGCATGCACAAAATTATAACTATTATGTTAAGTTTTTTTCAAATGTAGCTTACATTTTATACATAGTAGTAATTGTAAATGGCTCTCCCATGGAAAACATGTTTTGGAAAGGAACATCGTTGACATGCATAAGTATAGAATCTATTACGTTAATCCCTTTGGAGAAGAAAACATAATAGTAGGCACAAAGAAAATTGTTTGTTGGGCTAGTTCTCCTAAAAGCTTGTTATGCATTTGCATGCACAAGAACAATATCTAGTATGTTAGCTTTCCTTTGGAAATAATATGAAAGTGCATGCAAGATTATGTTAGTGTTTTGTTGGAAAGATGATGCTTGATAGTGATTTTCTTGTTACTAATGCATGTGCAGTGATGTTAAAGAATATATGTCATTACAATATGTTTATGATTTATGCATGAACATGAATAGAAGTTGAAGTGTCACTAATAAATATTGATTATTGGTTAATTAATATTTAATGTTTTATCTGATCATGATATTAAGTGTTCTTATCACATCAACAACAGGAAAGGTTGGTGTCTTTTGCAAAGGATAATTCACATTTAACATTGTGGTAGATAAAGATTTGTTGGTCCATGTAGATTTAGTAATGAAAACTGTCGGATGTTCCCCTAATGGAAAGAGTTTGGTTGAAAAGACTTAATGATCATGACTTCATGGGTAAATGATATCACGATGTTTTTAAAATTATTATTTTTTTGGAATAATAATTTAATAAATATAAATTTACAAGTATTATATAAAATTTAAAAGTTAGCTATATTATTCCTTTAAAAAATGAAAGTGCAACTCAAGAATATATATATAGGTGATTAAAAGAATGTGAAATCTTAATTTCAAAATTTTTACAATAACATAATATTGAATGTAAATTATAATAAATATTAAATATATTTAATGAAAAAAAGTACATAACCGATTTTTAAAATAGAACAAAAGTTATAATGAATTCATATTATTTATATAAAATATACTATTTTTTGACATATAAATATAAGAAAAATTAATATTATTTTAAATTTTAATTAAAATAACAATTAAATGTGTAATGAATATAAGTCATAGAATTTTAATTTGAATAGTTTGGTAAACAAATTATTTCTTCAGTTGTGTGGGTTTATGTTTATTGAGATTTGTCATATCCTATTTGTTAGTGGCATTTATAAGAATTTTTTTCTCATGTAATATAAATCATATAATAAATGGTTAATAAAAGATATATATTTTATTGTAAATTAAAAAAAATAAAAGAGAGTTATTAACTATAAAAACGATGTTAGATATAGTCAGAAAATGTGTAATGAAAATGAATAAGTTTTAAATTTGTAAATTTGTCTTGTAAGCGACAGGACATATGTTGACAATATTGACAATATAAGTATATTCTTCATATGGAATATGCAATGTTGTACTTGTGAAAAATAAATAAATAGATATATAATAAAAAGTTTTCAAATAAAAAAATATAAGTATTCTATTGGTTATGATAAATAATTAAACTTATAAAAGTATGAAGTGCAATATTTAATAAAATTAATATCATTGTAAAAATATATGTATATTTAAATTTAATTTAAAAATAAATATATTTAAAAGAAACAAAAATTAATGTCTATAAAACAATTTAATTAGCGATATTCGTATCATGAAACGTTTGTAAACCATGAGATTCAAAGTTCATATTGTCATGTGGATTAGACAATAAAATAACAAATAACTAAGAATAACTAAACAAAATATTCATAAAAAAAATAAAAAACCAAAATTATATATAGAAAGAATAAAATGATTATTTTATAATGTAAATTATTAATATAAAAAATAAAAAAAATGAATTAAGCTACGAGAATCTAAATAATAATGATAATGACAATGATGATGAACCTCCACTAAGACCAATGCAGTATATATGGCCTCAAGAAAAGAAAAAGAAACTAATTGTGGTTCTTCAAAATCTTGTTTTTGTGATAAAAAAGAAGAGAAAGAAATGCTCCAATATCGCTATAGTTAGGATGGCTTAATAAGTCAATGAGATTAGAAGTGTGGTAGATGTTCATGAATTGAAAACGGATGTGAGTAAGAGCTAGGAAATCTAAAAGGAAGCATTTTTCATCTTCTACCTTCTTAGTATTGCAAATTTGGAAGATTCTATCATCTTAGGGAGTCTTGGGAGTAGACCACCACCCGGTCTCACTTTGAAGATCATGAGAATTAGTTCTTATCCTAGTGATGTTCATTTTTTTCTTAGTACTTGTTAACACAAAGAGATAATTCTCATTATCAAGGGTGGGGTTGATCACCTCCTTATAGTATCTTAGCTTCCTTTTACCCTCAAGCCCCTTATCATCCCGCAACCTCTCCTTAAAATTGGACGTAATAGTATCTTCGACATCGTCCTTGCTTCCCACAATGATATCCTTCTTAATTCCCCAATGGTTGAGCCAAGACTAGGAATCCTTATCCCACCTGTGCTTGAGGCGAACGTGGGGGTTTTGACTAAAGTAAGAAGCAACTTTTGTGAGCCTATTGGATTCCATGTTGTAAAGCTTCTTCTTATACATCATATATCTAAACATAACCATACTTTGAATGGGGGACATGCCAACTTCGATCAAGAGGAAAGGTTAGGGAGTATTTCCCTTGATCTTTAGGTTGTAGGTTATGAATTCCTTTTGAATCATCTCAATCTTTCTCCATGATTCTCTGGATATGCTACAACCCCAAACTTTACATTCGTATAAGACAATAGGGGCAACGAGAGTCTGAAAGAGGAAACGTTTTTTGTTCGGTGTGGAGCATGATTATCATCCTAATTTAGAGGTCTTTGTTTCAGCTGGATGTATACCCCAGGAAGATTGTACACCCCTCCATGCGGGGGAGTGCGGGGGGGACTTGTCCCCCCCGTGGGGGTTTGGGGGGGCCATCCCCCCTAGCTGGGGGTCTTTGGGGCTAGTGGTCCCCCAACGGGGGTTTCAGGGGTAGCGCCCCTTGTTACACAGTAATTTGTCACCATCCTTATTACTCCTCTTGTCGTACCTTAAAGGACTCATTCCGGGAGTTATAAGAAGTGACAAGGGCTAAAAACACTTGCATTATGTTCCCTTGAGTATGTACTCCATGTTCCCTGAAGACACCTTCTGCAGATCATCCCTCAAAAGTGCTCTTTTTCCATTGGCGCAAGTCCACAGTATTCTACCCGCGCCAATGATGGAGATCCTCAAAAGAGGGTGCGACCATTGGCGCTCTGTCTCAGAGCAACGGTCGCGCCAACCAAATTTAGTCATGCTTTTTGCCTTAATGCACGTCCGACTGTTGTTTCCTTCATTACATGGAGCTTTTCTGAGGATAGAAAATCAGTCTTTTGCCGAGCTTTATCCATCTTTATGGCTTTTGCTAATTCCACAAAAGGTGTCCCGGTTCATCGCATCCTCCTCCCTTCTCCATCTATATAAGCTTGTCATTATGCATTGGACAAGCTAGTTCGAGAGTGTTGGTGGTAGTATTATGCTAGTGATTTGGTAATTGAGTGATAGTAGTGATGATTATTGATTATGGAGAGAATGCTAATGAGTGCTAGAGAGGTTATGTTGCCGGAGAGGAGAAGCATGCCAAGACACATATAGTTACTCACCCAGCCGGGAGAAGGGTCGACATCAGAACAATGGTTGTAACTTTTCCTGTTTATTAATTGATGAGCGACTGCTGTTATAGTTCCAATCTCATTATCTATCATGGTGATATGTTGATTTATTTCCTTTCTGACTGAAATATATTTGTGCCTTGGTAGTTTCTATGTTGGTATTTGTCTCTTCCTCTGCATGTGCAGGTGTTCGTTTATGGTATGTTGGAGCAAGGGAGCGAGGATATCAACTCTGCTTCAATCATAGCGTTGGACTCCAGGTTAGTCTTCTTGATTCACCTTTGATGCATAACTAGGAACTTGCGTAGCAGCGTGGTTTGTTTGTGGCTAGTTCTGTGATAGGCTAGTGGGATCGCCTCTGTCTGCAGAGGGGATTTACCTTACCAACAAATTGGCGACTCCGCTGGGGAGTAACTCTTTGATTTCTGTCTTGCATGTTAATTTTCTTCTGCTTGAGTGCATGAGCTTCCTGAGTCAGTTTTAAGTTGATTCTTTACTGTTTGACCCATCTGAGCACTGTCAACCCGACCTGAGGTCGTATCATTTATCTTTTTAGTTGGCAAGCTTGATTGGCGCGGTTATTTCTCTGACAGTCGCGGCAGTTGGCGCATGTTGCTCAAAAGCAACTCGCGCCAATTCTGTCGTAGCGCAAGTTGATGGCTGACAGTCGCGCCAACTCTGTAAATTTTGCCTGTGTGTGGGTACAAAGCTCATTCAGTCTCTTTATATATCTCTTTCAGCCTCTGGAACTGTGTTGAACCTCTGCTTGACTGATCTTAGCCTGTATCCCTCAGCTGTTTGCTTATTTCCAGTGACTTTGCATGTCTAGCCTTCTGTGGGAAGTTTCGGTCTCTTGATCATCCAGTCAGCTTGTTGATTGTTCTACACCTATCTAGTGCTTTGTTAAAGCTTGATCTTCTATACTCTGAATACTTCACTTCTAGCCTCTTTGAAGTTCACTAGTTTTTGTGTTTTTCCTTGCTTGCATGGTTCATTTTGTGTTTTAGAATTGGTTCTATTTCATTGACTGAACTTGAATTGTGCATATCTCTTAGAATTTGTTTACATGCATCATGCCATCTTAAAGGAAAGGAAAACAAAAAATATTTTGCATTATAGTAGTTAGCATTTATTGTTATTTGTTGCTATTGAAAAGAAAAAGACAAAATTTCGTTTCTTGTTATGAGTTGCATTAGGATCTTTGTTCTTTTTTGAAGTGATCATTTCGTTTGTGAAAAAGATCTCAACCCTCCTGTAGATAGAATTCATCGAATCAATTGATTTAATTTCGGCATATAGTTTGCATGTAAGAAGTTTCCGAGATATCACATACGGTAGGACCAAAAAACTGAAACATAATCAAAGATAAACTTTAAAATGAACTCAATGAACATAACAACGCATTGGAACATAACGCAAACACTCTAGAGGTCTAGGTTAGAGACGTGTTCCGGCGTCGTTAAACCTGGAAGTTTATCGTCGAGTGGTTGGGTGATTCCTCCACGGTGAAACAGTAGCTGCCAATACGGACTGTGCTCCCACGTACCGTCGAGTATATATTGGGAGACCCCTATAGGAATAAAGCCTTTATCCATAGGAAGCTGTGTCAGTCGCCCTACGATTCGCAATGCAGTGAACACAACATTCACGAAGATCGACCACCCGTACCCTAAAAAGTATTCTGTGGTTTTGCGAAAAGTTTGGCACACCCTCTACCTAGAATTCCAGAGCAATCACTTTTGATCCTTTTCGGACTCCCTAAACGAAAAGGTGCCTATGAGCGTCTTGTCACTTCGTGCTCATTAAATATTCGAAGGAGACTAGAGTCATCTTTTACCCTTTTCTCGACTCTTAAAAAATGAAAAGGTTAAGTTCAGTGTCTTAAAATTTTATTGGCCACGATAACATCTACCCAATTAGATTTTGCGTGCGTTAGCTTGAGTAGGGTTAATTCTCGTTCAATGGCAGCCTTTCCGGTGCCCACCGGTCAAGGTGTTCCTCCTGATGGGTACCCTCGCCCATTTCCTTCTGTTGGAAATGTTGGTGTTCAGTATATCGCAACATTGTCTTTGCCTGGGTTGACCATTGGTTTACCTGTATGGTTGTTTTCAAACTCGGTGGTCCCAAGTGTGATGACTCCTATCCCACCACCACCTCCTCCACCCGAACAACACCATGTTTATTCTAAGGTGGACCCCTTCCCTTCTTCGCCTATTGTTGCGTCCTCATCTTCTACTTCGCCTGGTGAAACCTTGGATTTCACTAACCAGGTGGCTAAGAAGAAGAAGAAGAAGACCAAAAAGAAGAAGTCTCCTAAGGGAAAGGTCGTATCTACCACGAAGCTATTAGAAGTGGAACCATCTTCTGCTCCTCCGTGGAAGCTCCGGTCTCCTTGTCAATTATGCAAAGGCGATCATTTTCTTTCTGATTGTCCTGGCATTCCCAGGATCCTAGATATATGGTCCCGTGACCCGACTCGTCCCGTGCTGTCGCAAATTGACGACACCTTACTAGTTGGTAACAGAAAAGGGAAGGTTCGTTTCCCTTGTTGACTTTGTGAGGGTAATCATCTCCTTCACCTTTGTCCACTTATGGATGAAGCTTCCCGTCTTTTGGCAAGTCTGTCGAATTCCTTACCCCAACTACCCGCTGGATATCAGCGTCTTTTCACACCTGCAGAGCGTCTTGTTACACCTGCAGAGCGTCTCTCCGCTAACCAAGTGGTCAAACATGATTCCTCTTTGGTCCAGCTTTCTCTTCCTGAACCTATCTGTGCTCAGCCTGTTCCAGACCAGTACCTGGTCGGAAAGAATGTTTCTCAGCCTGTTCCGGACCAGTCCCTGGTCGGAACAAGTGATTTATCTTCATCATCTACGCGCTATTTGATCATCAAAGATGAACCCCCTGAGTCCAAACCAACCGAAAGTCCACAGTTCAAGCTTACAAGTAACCCGGTCTCTGAAAAGGTTTTGCCTACAGAAGTTCCATCTTTAGCTGCTCTTACATCTGAATCTAAACCAGACGAAAGTCAAACGGTCCTGATTACAAGTGACCCGGTTTTGCTTTCAGAACTTCCACCCCTAGATGATCCTACATCTGAATCCAAACCAGACAACAGTCAAACGGTCCGGCTTACAAGTGACCCGGTTTCGCCTTCAGAAGTTACCTCCTCAGATGATGTTATCACTGCCAAGAATGACGAACCCACTGTCCAAATTCTATTCATTGATGTAGACGTTAATGATCAAGTGAGAATTCCTCTCATTTCTTCACAACAGGAAGAAAGTCCATTAGAGGCATATCCAGTTGTCTATCCAGTCCCACCTCCGAGCAACCTGGTTGTTTCCTTTAATTGGGATCACCTAGTCAATCCTCGGTTACCAGCCTCCATACCATTTCGAATTATAGTTCAAGTCTATCGCATGGTTATGGCTGGTACAATTATTGATGAAGGATCTCCTGTGAGTATCCTTTCTTCAACAGCTTGGGAAGCACTTGGTTCCCCACTGCTTCTGCCTGAGATGAGAAGCCTTGTAGGTTTCGATCGAGAAATCACTCGACCTTTAGGAATTCTTCCCAATGTACCTATCACGTTAGAAGGGAAGACTATCCAAATGGGTCTCATGGTAGTCCAAGGTCCGTTAGATTACAATTTACTCCTTGGACGAGATTATATTTATCGCATACGTGCTATTGTGTCCTCACTCTTCAGAGTGATGTGTTTTCCGCATGAAGGCCGAACGATCAAAGTCGTAGACCAACTTTCATTCCCCGGTTCACACTTCACATATAGCCATTTTCCATTCCTAAATGGTCTTATTTCCACAGGAAATGCCCCAACACCTACCCCGTCATTCTGATGACGGCAGCTCGCCCGGGCGCGTGACTGAAGCCTGGGGGCATCCTCCAATCGAGTCTTTCTAAGTAAACCTTCATTCCATCCACTCCGTGAATGTCATGAAGGAGGCATGTATCTCGATTGGTATAATCATGCTGGGGGCATGCAACAATTTTCTTTTTTCTTTTAACCAGCATAGTTTTTCATTTCAAGCTTGTGTAAACATGAAACCGAGCCCAAGCATAGTTTTTCGTTTCAATCTTGTGTAAACATGAAACCGAGTCCAAGCAAAGTTCTTCATGGTTCAAGCTTGTGTAAAAATGAACCTAGTGATTGCCTTTTATCCGCTAAAATTCTGCTAGATGAGCCTTGGTTGTTTCATTCCATCGCCACCATCTTTTTTGGCCGATCATACGCTTTCACTTGGTTGTTTCTCCTTTCCTGAGGAACTGCAGCGATGAGTGGTCTTGTTAGCCAGCCTCTTAACCTTCACGTGTTTCAAGTAAAGTTCCACCATTACCGGAACCAGTTGCTATCCCTTATACCACTCGTTCCTTCAGGACGAGTCGCCTTTACGCTCTTTTCTGACTCGTAAAATATGAAAAGATTGCCGAGTATTTTTCCTTTTTTGACTCGTTAAAGAAAATAAAAATGAAGGTCCGCTTTTAGCTCTTTTCTGACCATTTAAAGAGGAAAAGATTGCTGAGTCACTCCTCTTGACTCGTTAAATGGTGATAAGGGGCGGTCGTTTTAAGTTCTTTTTGTCGACTGTTAAAACAAAAAAAAGATTACCGGGTTTTTGTCGTTTCAAACTCGTTAGTGGTTACGAAACGACGTGGTTTTGACCGCTTTTTTACTTTTTCAGGTCGAAGTCACTAATCATGAAAAGTACTCCTCGATCGTAATGATCGGGCGGTTCTTTCGGGTATTATTTTATACTTTTTCGGGCCCGAGAGACACAACTTTACGAAAAAGGACATCCCTGGAGTTTCCTTTTCTGCTGTCTTTTCAAACTCTCTAAACAAGAAAAGACGCCGAGTTCTTCCTTTGTCAGACTCGTTAAAACTTAATGACATCGGATTTTGTCACAACACAAGCATATGCTATCCCCATCAAGCTTGTTAAAAATAACTGGGGTACTCGCCAGAAATGGTGGGGGAAAATAAAATTTTTTGAACCATAATTATTACCGTAACGGCAGTATGTCGCTCTTGAACATGGCACTTTTTGCTTTCGTATCCGGGGTGGGGATATTTCATCTCATATCTTTCACTTGCTTCCATGGATTTGGGTACCCTATTTGACCTCTCATTCACTCATTGCCTCGTCATAATGATCTTTGATACATTGATGTCAAATACTGCCAATTCCGTTAATGTGCCGCCGATATGTTCAAGAGAAGTTGACCTCTGCAAATAAACAACCTCCCTCTGATAGTTCGCACAGTCTTGATTCACGACATTATCTCTCTGTCTCGTGTCGATGATGTGGGAAACATTATGGCCCACCTTCGATCAAGGTCACTCCCTGTCGACTTCAGCTCATGATCCAGGAAGTTGACCTAGAGACTCCCTTCCGGTGCCTTGGAGCCTGCATGCCTCAATGGCAGGTTCTTCGTGTTCGACGTGAGGTTTTCATCATTGGCCTCCGATCGAATGATTCTACGGGTGTTCGACTTCAGCTCATTGATTCACACGCCGTAGATTGTACCTATAGTACCTTGAGGGCCATTGTCATTATTGGTGGTACCTCTCGCGTCTGTTAACAGTCTTCATTATTGACTTGTAATCAGGCGATGTTCATGCATGTTCGACTTCAGCTCATATATTCACATGCTTGGACTTGTACTCTTGTTCGGGTTGAGATGGAGTGCAAGACCCTGGATTATGTCTGTTGCAATCCAGGCATGATTCTTGATACTTGACTCATTCGCTGGATGGCTGCGACCATACCTGAGTCGAATCATTGATCCTAACCAGATGGCTGCGTCCATACTATGGATCTAGATTATTTATGTACTCTCTTATGGATGGCTGCGACCATACCACGTACATCTTGTAATTGAACTATCAGTCATGTCTCTTAATACAACTCCTCGGCGGCAGTAACTATATGTGCTCTTGTGTGCTCTTATGTGTGTGTTCTTGTAAAGCATTTCACCCCTCTCCAGCTCTCGGACTTCATGCTTTAGGGGGCATCTGTTACACAGTAATTTGTCACCATCCCTATTACTCCTCTTGTCTTACCTTGGAGGACTCATTCCGGGAGTTATAAGAAGTGACAAGGGCTAAAAACACTTGCATTATGTTCCCCTGAGTATGTACTCCATGTTCCCTGAAGACACCTTCTGCAGATCATCCCTCAAAAGTGATCTTTTTCCATTGGCGCAAGTCCACAGTATTCTACCCGCGCCAATGATGGAGATCCTCAAAAGAGGGTGCGACCATTGGCGCTCTGTCTCAGAGCAACGGTCGCGCCAACCAAATTTAGTCATGCTTTTTGCCTTAATGCACGTCCGACTGTTGTTTCCTTCATTACATGGAGCTTTTCTGAGGATAGAAAATCAGTCTTTTGTCGAGCTTTATCCATCTTTATGGCTTTTTCTAATTCCACAAAAGGTGTCCCGGTTCATCGCATCCTCCTCCCTTCTCTATCTATATAAGCTTGTCATTATGCATTGGACAAGCTAGTTCGAGAGTGTTGGTGGTAGTATTATGCTAGTGATTTGGTAATTGAGTGATAGTAGTGATGATTATTGATTATGGAGAGAATGCTAATGAGTGCTAGAGAGGTTATGCTGCCGGAGAGGAGATGCATGCCAAGACACATATAGTTACTCACCCAGCCGGGAGAAGGGTCGACGTCAGAACAATGGTTGTAACTTTTCCTGTTTATTAATTGATGAGTGACTGCTGTTATAGTTCCAATATCATTATCTATCATGGTGATATGTTGATTTATTTCCTTTCTGACTGAAATATAGTTGTGCCTTGGTAGTTTCTATGTTGGTATTTGTCTCTTCCTTTGCATGTGCAAGTGTTCGTTTATGGTCTATTGGAGCAAGGGAGCGAGGATATCAACTCTGCTTCAATCATAGCGTTGGACTCCAGGTTAGTTTTCTTGATTCACCTTTGATGCATAACTAGGAACTTGTGTAGCAGCATGGTTTGTTTATGGCTAGTTCTGTGATAGGCTAGTGGGATCGCCTCTGTCCGCAGAGGGGATTTACCTTACCAACACCCCTGAAGCTAAAACAGATATAACATGGCCTTGTAAAAGTATAGTAATTTCCAGTCAATCTGGGCCGTTCATTAGGCGGATGATCTGACGGTAGAATTTATGTTTAGTTTAGGGTTTTTCTCCCGAGAAGGCAACCCCTCTCTTTGTATGAGGGCATTCTATTGAGGCTGTGGAATATATGTGTATTCTCAGAGTGAGAAATAAAGAGGTGAGACTATCAAAGAAAACAAGGGATATTACAATCGATCTATTGTAGGTTGTGTCTCCTCATTTTGCTGAATAATATAAAGGAAGGACTGGCTATTCAGGGTGGATGTAGCCCAAACTGGGTGAACCATGTATATCTATGTCTCTCTAGTTTTATGTGTTTGTGTTTTTCTGAATATTATATGTCTTGCATTTCTCTTTCATATATAATATTTTTCTAACATTTGGTATCAGAGCCGAAGGTCTATTTTGCTGATAAACTCGTAGGAAAGAATGGTTTCTCGCTCGAGTGGGAGAAATGGCAGAAGATGGTAAGCGTAGGGTCGAGAAATTTAATGGCCAAAACTTCCCACTGTGGAAGATGCAGATAGAAGATTATCTGTATCAGAAAGATCTGTACCTACCATTGAGCGGAAAAAGAAAGAAGCCAACGACTATGACAGATGAAGAATAGAACATTCTCGATAGAAAGGTACTTGGAACAATGCGGTTATGCCTCGCAGCATCGGTCACATTTAACATTTTGAAGCAAAAAAGACAGAGGGTTTGATGCAGGCGTTGGTGAAACCATATGAAAAACCCTCTGCCTCAAACAAGGTATTTCTTATGAAACGTTTATCTAATATGAAGATGTCCGAAGGTAGATCTGTTGCAGACCATTTAAATGATTTTAATATAGTTACAAGTCAGTTAAGTTCTATAGGGGTAAACTTTGATGATGAAGTTATAGCTGTGTTATTCTTGTGCTCATTGCCAGAAAGTTGGAATGGTTTAGTAATGGCCATTAGTAACTCTATTTCTAAATCTACTAATTTCAAGTTTGATGATGTTTTCGGTGCTATCCTTAACAAGGAAATGTGATGGAAAAGCTCTGGTGAGATATTGGGTAATGCTTTGAGTGCAGAGTCTAGGGGAAGAAAAATGGAAAGAGGAAAGAGCTGAGGATATCACAGTAAATCAAGGAAAGGCAGATCCAAGTCTAGATTGGGGATAGTGTGCTGGAAATGCGGAAAGAAAGGACACCTAAAGAAAGACTGTAGATCTCCGAAGGGAAAAGAAGGAGATGCACAACAAGAAAACAATCATGAAGCAAATGTGATAGGTGAGATGTTATAAGATGATTTGATTCTTTCTTTCGAAAATATTACTAATTCCTAGGTGGTAGATTCATGGGCCTCATTCCATGCCACACCTGATAAGAAATATTTTCATGACTATGCTCAAGGAGATTTTGGACAAGTCTGTTTGGGTGATGATAAACCCTGTAAAATTGTTGGAATGGGTAAGATTCTTGTAAAACAACATAATGGAAACCAATTGCTACTAAAGGAGGTAAGGCATGTTCCAGATCTGAAGAAAAATCTGATTTCAACAAGGCAGTTAGGCAATGAAGGTTGTGTGACAACTTTCACAGATAAATCTTAGAAGGTCACCAAAGGAGCCCTGGTAATAGAAAAAGGAAAAAAGGTTAGTACATTGTATTTATGAAATGGTATTTCTAACTCTGCTAATTCTTTAACTTCCAAAGGAGCAGATGCAAAATTATGGAATCATAGGCTCGGACACATGAGTGAGAAGTGGATGAAGGTTCTTCACTCAAGGAATTCATTGTCGAGTTTGAAGAATGTTGATTTGGACGTCTGTGAGAATTACATTTAGGGAAAACAAAAGAGAGTTAGATTTATCAGAGTTGGGAAAGAAAAGAAGAGCGAAAAATTGGAGCTTGTGCATACAGATGTATGGGTACCTGCTCAAGTATCATCTCTCAATGGCTCTCATTATTATGTTACTTTTATTGATGATGCAACTAGAAAAACTTAGATTTATTGTATTCAGAATAAATCTAATGTATTTGATACTTTCAAGAAATGGAAAGCATTGGTTGAGATTGAGACAGGAAAGAAATTGAAGTGTCTTAGATTAGAAAATGAAGGTGAATATTGTAGCAAAGAGTTTGATAGGTACTATTCAGAGCATGGAATTCGTAGAGAGAAGATAGTTCCAGAACACCACAAGAAAATGGTGTGTTAGAAAGGATGAACAGAACAATCATGGGGCGTGCAAGGTGCATGAGATTGCATGCAGGATTGCCTTTACAATTTTGGGCAGATGTTGTAGATATTGTTGTTTATCTAATAAATAGAGGGCCTTCAAGTTCCTTGGATAGTGGTATTCCAAAGGAAGCATGGATAGGTAAAAAGGTAAACTACTCCTTTTTAAAGCCTTTTGGTTGTGAGGCCTTTGTCCATATTAATAAAGAGTATAGAACAATGCTTGATGCAAAATCATAGAAATGTACCTTTATTGGATATGGCGTTAATGATTTTGGCTATGACTTACATGATTATGAAAATCACAAAATCATTAAGAGCAAAGATGTAATATTCAATGAAAAGGTCTTGTATTAGAATTAGTAGCAGGAAAAGAAACAGGAAAGAGAAAACAAGGAATACACATTTCTTGATGGGATCACTGAAAAGGTAAAGGTGCCTAAAAATAATAATAATCAACAACAACAACAACAACAATCACCACAATAGTAACAAGCACCCCAAACACATGGAAGTGATGTTAGAAGATCTACCAGGATAAGTATACCCCCTGAACGATACTCTCCTTCATTATATTACTTCTTGTTGACTAATTCTCATGAACTTGAATGTTATGAAGAAGCAATGCAGGTTGAAATCAGGAAGAAGTGGGAGCTAGCCATGGAAGAAGAGATGGACTCCTTAATGCATAACCAGACTTGGGACTTAGTCAGGTTTCCTGTAGGTAAAACTACATTTCAGAATGGGTTTATAGGCTAATGGAAGAAGATGGAGGAAAACAGAGGTACAAAGCTAGACTTGTGGTGAAGGTGTTTGCACTGAAGAAAGGTATTTATTTTGATGAAATATTTTCTCCTGTTGTTAAAATGACTTCAATCAGAACTATTTTAAGTCTAGTAGCAGTTGAATATTTGCATCTTGAGTAGTTAGATATAAAGACAACCTTTATCCATGGGGATTTGGAGGAAGATATATCTATATATATATATATATATATATATATATATATATATATATATATATATATATATATATATATATATATATATATATATATATATATATATATATATATAGATCTATATATATATATATATATATATATATATATATATATATATATATATATATATATATGCAGTAGCTACAAAGATATGAGGTAAAATGGAAGGATAAACTAGTGTGCAGGTTGAAGAAGAGCTTGTATGGCTTAAAACATGCTCCAAGGCAATGGTATGTAGGATTTGACAAGTTTATGTCTGAACAAGGTTATACTAGATGTCACTCTGATCATTGTGTTTATCTGAAAAAGAAAAATGATGGCAGTTATATTATATTGTTATTGTATGTAGATGGCATGCTTGTTCCGAGGTCTGGCATGCAGGAAATAAATGTTCTTAAAAGAAAATTGGAAAATTCATTTGCAATGAAGGATTTGGGAGCTGTAAAACAACTCCTTGGTATGAGAATAACTAGAGACAGGAGAAATTGCAAATTAACATTATCTCAGAATGAATGCATACAAAATATGTTGAAAAGATTTAATATGCACAATGCAAAACCAGTTAGTACAACTTTTCCTAGCCATTTCAAAGTTAGTAAGGAGATGTGCCCAAAGATGTAAGAAGACATGGATTATATGTCTAAAGTTCCATAAGCATCAGCAATTCGAAGCTTAATGTATGCAATGGTCTACACAAGGCTTGATATTGCACATGCGGTGGGAATTGTAATCAGGTACATGAACAATCCAGGAAAAGAACATTGGATGGTAATGAAATGGATTCGCAGATATTTGAGAGGTACCACAAATCAAGCATTATGCTTTGGTGGTTCAAACATTTCTCTACAGGGATATGTTGATGCAAATATGGCAGGTAACGAAGATAACAAGAGGATCACTACAGGATATGTATTTACTGCAAATTTCTCCAGTGGAAAAAAATGTATTAAAAAAAAAATCTTTTTTAAAATATAATTAGGTGGGTAGATCTGTTTAATTAGGTGGACATACAGTTAGGTTCACCGATGAGCTGATATAGAAATAAAATTTGCTGGTCAATTAAGCGAATGATAGCTATTTAATTATCAGGCAACATTTTAGACTATTTTTAATACTAATTAAAAAATAATTAATATTAATTATAAAATAAAAAGTTGAGATTAGTCTACAAATTTATTATTTCCTTTCTGCTCAATCGTATATATGCATGTATTATGTAAACATGAATTATGTTTTCTTTAACATGTGAATTCTAAATTATTATTTCCATCAACTTATTCTTGTGTAAACTCTTTAACTTCATTTTGTACATTGTAATATATTTATTAATTCAAGGTCGATATAATTGCAATGGATTGTAAGGTCAGTGACAATGTTTACAAACTCATTCCAGAACTTATCTAACAAACATATGGAGACATTGTTTGGTTTTAAAGTATACAAAAGTGAATTTTATTTTCATTTTAATTTCAACCAGAAGAACTAACACTTTCAATTAATAAACTTCATTGGCTTTATTATCTCTTTATTTCAACTAAGGTAGCCTCCACAACATTAGATAGAAGAAAAATCACCAATGGAATGCTATAGCAAGATTGAGTTGTATTCCTTTATATATTTTTTATATTTTCATAATAAACCCCCTCCCTATCCATTCACTTTTTCTACCCTAAGATAAGATAATATTGCAGCACTTATGTGTATATCGTTATATATGGTTAAGCTGGAAATATAATTTGAATATTAAGTACATTTTTTGATGCACAAATTATTTGGTAAGTTATTAATATTTCCAATTTGATATTATGATACTTTGGTTTGTATCATCATATATTGTTTATTTTAAAATTAGTTTTACTATTACGTAGATTTTTTATGCATAAATGGTTTAGCTAATTATTAATATTTTTCTATTTTTCTCTTTTCATTTACTCTATCCAATAAAAATAAAGACACATTCAATGTACATCGCAACCCACAATGAGCCCTCACCAAAGAATTAACTTTAAACTGATATTTTAAGGATGCTTAAAATAAAACAAATATGCTCAAATTATTTTTAAAAGGGACCATAGTATTGTGATCGACGTTTAATTAATTAAGATGTCTACTATATATGTATTTCATACAACCACATTGAAAAAATATGGAAATGCCTACTAGTAAAACAAAATTATTTTCATTTTCAATGACCATCTTTGTACGAGCCTTTCACAAGTGGGTATGATCACAAAATGCATGACATATTTTTAACTTCATAGATTAACATGACTAAAATTATTTTTCCTTCCTCACTTTTAGGGACAGAACTTGACAGGAATTTTTCCAACATTTGCGGTTTAGAATTTTTTAATGGATGTCTCTCTTGATGTATTTGAAACTATGTAAAATGTATTTTTGATGGTTTATATTTTCATAGAGAACATCATTAATACCCTATTAGGGAAATCCAAGGAATTGTAAACATATATAGCTGTAGAGAAACTAGGGCATGTTACCAGCATTAGCAAAGGGATTAGACATATCATAGTGCTCACCCATCTCATGAGTCACAAGGATTTTTTCAAAGAGTTTCCTTGCCTCAAATCGTAAGTTGATTCTCATTAGAAATACTTCGAATTCAAATCCATTCAACGAGGATGATCATTAAAGACTATAACTATTATTGATTAGGGTCATGTAGGCTAATCCATATTTTTTAATCATATCCATTAATTTCACTGAACACAACACAACTATAAATGTTTGGTGATGTAAACAATTTGACATCGAATTTGCATTTTTTCAATTGCTAACCATGCTCAGAACAAAGTCCGAAACCAACCAAGCTAGAAATGAACCAAATTGTTCCAAATAAAAAATGGAGAGCAAAGGCGTCAAAGCCACACTGACTACTCTTTTAAATTAAATCATTTAATCATTAAAATAAATAGAAATAATTTTGCATCTCAAAGACCAAATTTCATTTCAAATATCAAATATTTTACGATAGGAAATGGGACCGTACTGACATTATTTAGTGGCGTAGCCATTTGCAGGTGTAATATATGTTTCTGTTTATATATATCTATATATTTTTTTTCCAAGGAAAAAAAACGGTAACTTTTTATTAAAAATTAATGAAAAGTTACAGTAGCAGATGCAATGAAGCATTCAGTAAGTTGCCACATGGGCTCAAGTGCTTTCGCACCCCACGCAAAGTTAGAAGACTAACGTGCACAAAGAATAAGCAAAAGAGAAGAGAAGAGGGAAAGAGAAAAAGAGTTGAAAAAACTAAATTCCGGCTGTGAGTAAAACTCACGCTTCAAGTTTTTCTCCCCTTTTTCTTTTCTACCTTGCGCCACTCTCCTTGAGTGGGTTCGATCGAAGCAATGACTAACTGAGTTGTTTCATTTGAAGGCCCCGTTTCTTTATCTGAATCTGATGTATCTGAGTGATGATGCCGTTTGATGCCTCCCAAGCCTTGATCCACAACTGTCATCTCTGCCTGATTTTGCTGGGTCTCTACCTGATGTGAGTGGGACTGTGATGCCTTATTGTCTGTTGTCTTATCCTGCTGGTTGTCTATTTCAGCTTCCTCTATGGTGGTATCATCCTATTCGACCTCTGTTTCTTCGTCTTCTGTTACCGAAGGGGCTTTCTTTTCTGCGGCTCTCTTCTTTAAAACATCATCTATGTTCTGCCATCCTTTGGACTTCCTTTGTTGTGGCTTGCTTTTATTGAGGCTTTTGCATGCATTGAACAGGTGACCTGTTTGCTGACATCCCCTGCATCTGAATGCTGTATTCTCATAATCCAAAGATTGTTTCCACTGAGAGTTATTGAAATTCAGAATAATGCTTTCAGGTAATCCTTGGCTAAGATCTACCTCGACACATATCCTAGCAAAAGTAAAGATTCCTTTTATGTGTCTCTCTGTATCAATCTTCAACATTCTTCCGAGGATGTTCCCTATGGCTGTTAGGGTCTTGAAGTGCCAAAAATGTAACGAAAGATTATGCAACCTTACCCAAACTGGCATCCTTGATACCACCATAGTATTGGCATCAAACTCCGGGAACCATGGGGTAACAAACAATCCCGCACTACCCCCAGAACCATGGTCCTTCATTGAGCATTTTTTCCTTTTCTCCTTCTCCGAGGAAGATTACTATGAAGAAACCCTTCGAGCATAGGTGGATATGGCAGTCTTTCGTCCAGACTGTGTGAATCCATTGGTACAAAGCATCTGTTCTAGGACAGAAACTGTTAAATCTACAAATAACAGCTCTTTTTTGTAGATCTGAAAAAATGCATTTTACCTCTGGAGTATCCAGCAAGATGGATGGACTCTCTGGCATTTGATCCATGATGTACTGTCCTGGAGGTATATTAGCAGCTGTGGATTCTTTCCCCTTTGGAGTCTCTTTCCCTTTGGCTGCATCGCGATAGGTACCTGTAGGTTTTGAGGTAGATCCCTTAGACCCCCCTCGCAGACGATGGTTGAGAAAAATAGTTGAGTCCTTTGCCACCTTGTAATGTTGGAGTGTGTGTTGATCCTGCAAACATAGCCCAGCAAAAATTAGGATTTGTAATGCAACTGGAATTCCCAGTTTGTCCTGGATCTCTTTTTTTAAATCCAAAACCCTCATCCTTTCCCAGATCTGCGTACAAATATGTTTACCTTCTGTTGATCTGATGAAGATAAACCCTGTAAAATTGTTGGAATGGGTAAGATTCTTGTAAAACAACATAATGGAAACCAATTGCTACTAAAGGAGGTAAGGCATGTTCCAGATCTGAAGAAAAATCTAATTTCAACAAGGCAGTTAGGCAATGAAGGTTGTGTGACAACTTTCACAGATAAATCTTAGAAGGTCACCAAAGGAGCCCTGGTAATAGCAAAAGGAAAAAAGGTTAGTACATTGTATTTATGAAATGGTATTTCTAACTCTGCTAATTCTTTAACTTCCAAAGGAGCAGATGCAAAATTATGGAATCATAGGCTCGGACACATGAGTGAGAAGGGGATGAAGGTTCTTCACTCAAGGAATTTATTGTCGAGTTTGAAGAATGTTGATTTGGACGTCTGTGAGAATTACATTTAGGGAAAACAAAAGAGAGTTAGATTTATCAGAGTTGGGAAAGAAAAGAAGAGCGAAAAATTGGAGCTTGTGCATACAGATGTATGGGGACCTGCTCAAGTATCATCTCTCAATGGCTCTCATTATTATGTTACTTTTATTGATGATGCAACTAGAAAAACTTAGATTTATTGTATTCAAAATAAATCTAATGTATTTGATACTTTCAAGAAATGGAAAGCATTGGTTGAGATTGAGACAGGAAAGAAATTGAAGTGTCTTAGATTAGAAAATGAAGGTGAATATTGTAGCAAAGAGTTTGATAGGTACTATTCAGAGCATGGAATTCGTAGAGAGAAGACAGTTCCAGAACACCACAAGAAAATGGTGTGTTAGAAAGGATGAACAGAACAATCATGGGGCGTGCAAGGTGCATGAGATTGCATGCAGGATTGCCTTTACAATTTTGGGCAGATGTTGTAGATATTGTTGTTTATCTAATAAATAGAGGGCCTTCAAGTTCCTTGGATAGTGGTATTCCAAAGGAAGCATGGATAGGTAAAAAGGTAAACTACTCCTTTTTAAAGCCTTTTGGTTGTGAGGCCTTTGTCCATATTAATAAAGAGTATAGAACAATGCTTGATGCAAAATTATAGAAATGTACCTTTATTGGATATGGCGTTAATGATTTTGGCTATGACTTACATGATTATGAAAATCACAAAATCATTAAGAGCAAAGATGTAATATTCAATGAAAAGGTCTTGTATTAGAATTAGTAGCAGGAAAAGAAACAGGAAAGAAAAAACAAGGAATACACATTTCTTGATGGGATCACTGAAAAGGTAAAGGTGCCTAAAAATAATAATAATCAACAACAACAACAACAACAATCACCACAATAGTAACAAGCACCCCAAACACATGGAAGTGGTGTTAGAAGATCTACCAGGATAAGTATACCCCCTGAACGATACTCTCCTTCATTATATTACTTCTTGTTGACTAATTCTCATGAACCTGAATGTTATGAAGAAGCAATGCAGGTTGAAATCAGGAAGAAGTGGGAGCTAGCCATGGAAGAAGAGATGGACTCCTTAATGCATAACCAGACTTGGGACTTAGTCAGGTTTCCTGTAGGTAAAACTACATTTCAGAATGGGTTTATAGGCTAATGGAAGAAGATGGAGGAAAACAGAGGTACAAAGCTAGACTTGTGGTGAAGGTGTTTGCACTGAAGAAAGGTATTTATTTTGATGAAATATTTTCTCCTGTTGTTAAAATGACTTCAATCAGAACTATTTTAAGTCTAGTAGCAGTTGAATATTTGCATCTTGAGTAGTTAGATATAAAGACAACCTTTATCCATGGGGATTTGGAGGAAGATATATATATATATATATATATATATGCAGTAGCCACAAGGATATGAGGTAAAATGGAAGGATAAACCAGTGTGCAGGTTGAAGAAGAGCTTGTATGGCTTAAAACATGCTCCAAGGCAATGGTATGTAGGATTTGACAAGTTTATGTCTAAACAAGGTTATACTAGATGTCACTCTGATCATTGTGTTTATCTGAAAAAGCAAAATGATGGCAGTTATATTATATTGTTATTGTATGTAGATGGCATGCTTGTTCCGAGGTCTGGCATGCAGGAAATAAATGTTCTTAAAAGAAAATTGGAAAATTCATTTGCAATGAAGGATTTGGGAGCTGTAAAACAACTCCTTGGTATGAGAATAACTAGAGACAGGAGAAATTGCAAATTAACATTATCTCAGAATGAATGCATACAAAATATGTTGAAAAGATTTAATATGCACAATGCAAAACCAGTTAGTACAACTTTTCCTAGCCATTTCAAAGTTAGTAAGGAGATGTGCCCAAAGATGTAAGAAGACATGGATTATATGTCTAAAGTTCCATATGCATCAGCAATTCGAAGCTTAATGTATGCAATGGTCTACACAAGGCTTGATATTGCACATGCGGTGGGAATTGTAATCAGGTACATGAACAATCCAGGAAAAGAACATTGGATGGTAGTGAAATGGATTCGCAGATATTTGAGAGGTACCACAAATCAAGCATTATGCTTTGGTGGTTCAAACATTTCTCTATAGGGATATGTTGATGCAAATATGGCAGGTGACGAAGATAACAAGAGGATCACTACAAGATATGTATTTACTGCAAATTTCTCCAGTGGAAAAAATTGTATTAAAAAAAAAATCTTTTTTAAAATATAATTAGGTGGGTAGATCTGTTTAATTAGGTGGACATACAGTTAGGTTCACCGATGAGCTGATATAGAAATAAAATTTGTTGGTCAATTAAGCGAATGATAGCTATTTAATTATCAGGCAACATTTTAGACTATTTTTAATACTAATTAAAAAATAATTAATATTAATTATAAAATAAAAAGTTGAGATTAGTCTACAAATTTATTATTTCCTTTCTGCTCAATCGTATATATGCATGTATTATGTAAACATGAATTATGTTTTCTTTAACATGTGAATTCTAAATTATTATTTCCATCAACTTATTCTTGTGTAAACTCTTTAACTTCCTTTTGTACATTGTAATATATTTATTAATTCAAGGTCGATATAATTGCAATGGATTGTAAGGTCAGTGACAATGTTTACAAACTCATTCCAGAACTTATCTAACAAACATATGGAGACATTGTTTGGTTTTAAAGTATACAAAAGTGAATTGTATTTTCATTTTAATTTCAACCAGAAGAACTAACACTTTCAATTAATAAACTTCATTGGCTTTATTATCTCTTTATTTCAACTAAGGTAGCCTCCACAACATTAGATAGAAGAAAAATCACCAGTGGAATGCTATAGCAAGATTGAGTTGTATTCCTTTATATATTTTTTATATTTTCATAATAAACCCCCTCCCTATCCATTCACTTTTTCTACCCTAAGATAAGATAATATTGCAGCACTTATGTGTATATCGTTATATATGGTTAAGCTGGAAATATAATTTGAATATTAAGTACATTTTTTGATGCACAAATTATTTGGTAAGTTATTAATATTTCCAATTTGATATTATGATACTTTGGTTTGTATCATCATATATTGTTTATTTTAAAATTAGTTTTACTATTACGTAGATTTTTTATGCATAAATGGTTTAGCTAATTATTAATATTTTTCTATTTTTCTCTTTTCATTTACTCTATCCAATAAAAATAAAGACACATTCAATGTACATCGCAACCCACAATGAGCCCTCACCAAAGAATTAACTTTAAACTGATATTTTAAGAATGGTTAAAATAAAACAAATATGCTCAAATTATTTTTAAAAGGGACCATAGTATTGTGATCGACGTTTAATTAATTAAGATGTCTACTATATATGTATTTCATACAACCACATTGAAAAAATATGGAAATGCCTACTAGTAAAACAAAACTATTTTCATTTTCAATGACCATCTTTGTACGAGCCTTTCACAAGTGGGTATGATCACAAAATGCATGACATATTTTTAACTTCATAGATTAACATGACTAAAATTATTTTTCCTTCCTCACTTTTAGGGACAGAACTTGACAGGAATTTTTCCAACATTTGCGGTTTAGAATTTTTTAATGGCTGTCTCTCTTGATGTATTTGAAACTATGTAAAATGTATTTTTGATGGTTTAGATTTTCATAGAGAACATCATTAATACCCTATTAGGGAAATCCAATGAATTGTAAACATATATAGCTGTAGAGAAACTAGGGCATGTTACCAGCATTAGCAAAGGGATTAGACATATCATAGTGCTCACCCATCTCATGAGTCACAAGGATTTTTTCAAAGAGTTTCCTTGCCTCAAATCGTAAGTTGATTCTCATTAGAAATACTTCGAATTCAAATCCATTCAACGAGGATGATCATTAAAGACTATAACTATTATTGATTAGGGTCATGTAGGCTAATCCATATTTTTTAATCATATCCATTAATTTCACTGAACACAACACAACTATAAATGTTTGGTGATGTAAACAATTTGACATCGAATTTGCATTTTTTCAATTGCTAACCATGCTCAGAACAAAGTCCGAAACCAACCAAGCTAGAAATGAACCAAATTGTTCCAAATAAAAAATGGAGAGCAAAGGCGTCAAAGCCACACTGACTACTCTTTTAAATTAAATCATTTAATCATTAAAATAAATAGAAATAATTTTGCATCTCAAAGACCAAATTTCATTTCAAATATCAAATATTTTACGATAGGAAATGGGACCGTACTGACATTATTTAGTGGCGTAGCCATTTGCAGGTGTAATATATGTTTCTGTTTATATATATCTATATATTGTTTTTCCAAGGAAAAAAAACGGTAACATTTTATTAAAAATTAATGAAAAGTTACAGTAGCAGATGCAATGAAGCATTCAGTAAGTTGCCACATGGGCTCAAGTGCTTTCGCACCCCACGCAAAGTTAGAAGACTAACGTGCACAAAGAATAAGCAAAAGAGAAGAGAAGAGGGAAAGAGAAAAAGAGTTGAAAAAACTAAATTCCGGCTGTGAGTAAAACTCACGCTTCAAGTTTTTCTCCCCTTTTTCTTTTCTACCTTGCGCCACTCTCCTTGAGTGGGTTCGATCGAAGCAATGACTAACTGAGCTGTTTCATTTGAAGGCCCCGTTTCTTTATCTGAATCTGATGTATCTGAGTGATGATGTCGTTTGATGCCTCCCAAGCCTTGATCCACAACTGTCATCTCTGCCTGATTTTGCTGGGTCTCTACCTGATGTGAGTGGGACTGTGATGCCATATTGTCTGTTGTCTTATCCTGCTGGTTGTCTATTTCAGCTTCCTCTATGGTGGTATCATCCTATTCGACCTCTGTTTCTTCGTCTTCTGTTACCGAAGGGGCTTTCTTTTCTGCGGCTCTCTTCTTTAAAACATCATCTATGTTCTGCCATCCTTTGGACTTCCTTTGTTGCGGCTTGCTTTTATTGAGGCTTTTGCATGCATTGAACAGGTGACCTGTTTGCTGACATCCCCTGCATCTGAATGCTGTATTCTCATAATCCAAAGATTGTTTCAACTGAGAGTTATTGAAATTCAGAATGATGCTTTCAGGTAATCCTTGGCTAAGATCTACCTCGACACATATCCTAGCAAAAGTAAAGATTCCTTTTATGTGTCTCTCTGTATCAATCTTCAACATTCTTCCAAGGGTGTTCCCTATGGCTGTTAGGGTCTTGAAGTGCCAAAAATGTAACGGAAGATTATGCAACCTTACCCAAACTGGCATCCTTGATACCACCATAGTATTGGCATCAAACTCCGGGAACCATGGGGTAACAAACAATCCCGCACTACCCCAGAACCATGGTCCTTCATTGAGCATTTTTTCCTTTTCTCCTTCTACGAGGAAGATTACTATGAAGAAACCCTTCGAGCATAGGTGGATATGGCAGTTTTTTGTCCAGACCGTGTGAATCCATTGGTACAAAGCATCTGTTCTAGGCCAGAAACCGTTAAATCTACAAATAACAGCTCTTTTTTGTAGATCTGAAAAAATGCATTTTACCTCTGGAGTATCCAGCAAGATGGATGGACTCTCTGGCATTTGATCCACGATGTACTGCCCTGGAGGTATATTAGCAGCTGCGGATTCTTTCCCCTTTGGAGTCTCTTTCCCTTTGGCTGCATCGCGATAGGTACCTGTAGGTTTTGAGGTAGATCCCTTAGACCCCCCTCGCAGACGATGGTTGAGAAAAATAGTTGAGTCCTTTGCCACCTTGTAATGTTGGAGTGTGTGTTGATCCTGCAAACATAGCCCAGCAAAAATTAGGATTTGTAATGCAACTGGAATTCCCAGTTTGTCCTGGATCTCTTTTTTTAAATCCAAAACCCTCATCCTTTCCCAGATCTGCGTACAAATATGTTTACCTTTTGTTGATCTGATGAAGATAAACCCTGTAAAATTGTTGGAATGGGTAAGATTCTTGTAAAACAACATAATGGAAACCAATTGCTACTAAAGGAGGTAAGGCATGTTCCAGATCTGAAGAAAAATCTGATTTCAACAAGGAAGTCAGGCAATGAAGGTTGTGTGACAACTTTCACAGATAAATCTTAGAAGGTCACCAAAGGAGCCCTGGTAATAGCAAAAGGAAAAAAGGTTAGTACATTGTATTTATGAAATGGTATTTCTAACTCTGCTAATTCTTTAACTTCCAAAGGAGCAGATGCAAAATTATGGAATCATAGGCTCGGACACATGAGTGAGAAGGGGATGAAGGTTCTTCACTCAAGGAATTTATTGTCGAGTTTGAAGAATGTTGATTTGGACGTCTGTGAGAATTACATTTAGGGAAAACAAAAGAGAGTTAGATTTATCAGAGTTGGGAAAGAAAAGAAGAGCGAAAAATTGGAGCTTGTGCATACAGATGTATGGGGACCTGCTCAAGTATCATCTCTCAATGGCTCTCATTATTATGTTACTTTTATTGATGATGCAACTAGAAAAACTTAGATTTATTGTATTCAGAATAAATCTAATGTATTTGATACTTCCAAGAAATGGAAAGCATTGGTTGAGATTGAGACAGGAAAGAAATTGAAGTGTCTTAGATTAGAAAATGAAGGTGAATATTGTAGCAAAGAGTTTGATAGGTACTATTCAGAGCATGGAATTCGTAGAGAGAAGACAGTTCCGGAACACCACAAGAAAATGGTGTGTTAGAAAGGATGAACAGAACAATCATGGGGCGTGCAAGGTGCATGAGATTGCATGCAGGATTGCCTTTACAATTTTGGGCAGATGTTGTAGATATTGTTGTTTATCTAATAAACAGAGGGCCTTCAAGTTCCTTGGATAGTGGTATTCCAAAGGAAGCATGGATAGGTAAAAAGGTAAACTACTCCTTTTTAAAGCCTTTTGGTTGTGAGGCCTTTGTCCATATTAATAAAGAGTATAGAACAATGCTTGATGCAAAATCATAGAAATGTACCTTTATTGGATATGGCGTTAATGATTTTGGCTATGACTTACATGATTATGAAAATCACAAAATCATTAAGAGCAAAGATGTAATATTCAATGAAAAGGTCTTGTATTAGAATTAGTAGCAGGAAAAGAAACAGGAAAGAAAAAACAAGGAATACACATTTCTTGATGGGATCACTGAAAAGGTAAAGGTGCCTAAAAATAATAATAATCAACAACAACAACAACAACAATCACCACAATAGTAACAAGCACCCCAAACACATGGAAGTGGTGTTAGAAGATCTACCAGGATAAGTATACCCCCTGAACGATATTCTCCTTCATTATATTACTTCTTGTTGACTAATTCTCATGAACCTAAATGTTATGAAGAAGCAATGCAGGTTGAAATCAGGAAGAAGTGGGAGCTAGCCATGGAAGAAGAGATGGAATCCTTAATGCATAACCAGACTTGGGACTTAGTCAGGTTTCCTGTAGGTAAAACTACATTTCAGAATGGGTTTATAGGCTAATGGAAGAAGATGGAGGAAAACAGAGGTACAAAGCTAGACTTGTGGTGAAGGTGTTTGCACTGAAGAAAGGTATTTATTTTGATGAAATATTTTCTCCTGTTGTTAAAATGACTTCAATCAGAATTATTTTAAGTCTAGTAGCAGTTGAATATTTGCATCTTGAGTAGTTAGATATAAAGACAACTTTTATCCATGGGGATTTGGAGGAAGATATATATATATATATATATATATATATATATATATATATATATATATATATGCAGTAGCCACAAGGATATGAGGTAAAATGGAAGGATAAACTAGTGTGCAGGTTGAAGAAGAGCTTGTATGGCTTAAAACATGCTCCAAGGCAATGGTATGTAGGATTTGACAAGTTTATGTCTGAACAAGGTTATACTAGATGTCACTCTGATCATTGTGTTTATCTGAAAAAGCAAAATGATGGCAGTTATATTATATTGTTATTGTATGTAGATGGCATGCTTGTTCCGAGGTCTGGCATGCAGGAAATAAATGTTCTTAAAAGAAAATTGGAAAATTCATTTGCAATGAAGGATTTGGGAGCTGTAAAACAACTCCTTGGTATGAGAATAACTAGAGACAGGAGAAATTGCAAATTAACATTATCTCAGAATGAATGCATACAAAATATGTTGAAAAGATTTAATATGCACAATGCAAAACCAGTTAGTACAACTTTTCCTAGCCATTTCAAAGTTAGTAAGGAGATGTGCCCAAAGATGTAAGAAGACATGGATTATATGTCTAAAGTTCCATATGCATCAGCAATTCGAAGCTTAATGTATGCAATGGTCTACACAAGGCTTGATATTGCACATGCGGTGGGAATTGTAATCAGGTACATGAACAATCCAGGAAATGAACATTGGATGGTAGTGAAATGGATTCGCAGATATTTGATAGGTACCACAAATCAAGAATTATGCTTTGGTGGTTCAAACATTTCTCTACAGGGATATGTTGATGCAAATATGGCAGGTAACGAAGATAACAAGAGGATCACTACAGGATATGTATTTACTGCAAATTTCTCCAGTGGAAAAAAATGTATTAAAAAAAAAAATCTTTTTTAAAATATAATTAGGTGGGTAGATCTGTTTAATTAGGTGGACATACAGTTAGGTTCACCGATGAGCTGATATAGAAATAAAATTTGCTGGTCAATTAAGCGAATGATAGCTATTTAATTATCAGGCAACATTTTAGACTATTTTTAATACTAATTAAAAAATAATTAATATTAATTATAAAATAAAAAGTTGAGATTAGTCTACAAATTTATTATTTCCTTTCTGCTCAATCGTATATATGCATGTATTATGTAAACATGAATTATGTTTTCTTTAACATGTGAATTCTAAATTATTATTTCCATCAACTTATTCTTGTGTAAACTCTTTAACTTCCTTTTGTACATTGTAATATATTTATTTAATTCAAGGTCGATATAATTGCAATGGATTGTAAGGTCAATGACAATGTTTACAAACTCATTCCAGAACTTATCTAACAAACATATGGAGACATTGTTTGGTTTTAAAGTATACAAAAGTGAATTGTATTTTCATTTTAATTTCAACCAGAAGAACTAACACTTTCAATTAATAAACTTCATTGGCTTTATTATCTCTTTATTTCAACTAAGGTAGCCTCCACAACATTAGATAGAAGAAAAATCACCAATGGAATGCTATAGCAAGATTGAGTTGTATTCCTTTATATATTTTTTATATTTTCATAATAAACCCCCTCCCTATCCATTCACTTTTTCTACCCTAAGATAAGATAATATTGCAGCACTTATGTGTATATCGTTATATATGGTTAAGCTGGAAATATAATTTGAATATTAAGTACATTTTTTGATGCACAAATTATTTGGTAAGTTATTAATATTTCCAATTTGATATTATGATACTTTGGTTTGTATCATCATATATTGTTTATTTTAAAATTAGTTTTACTATTACGTAGATTTTTTATGCATAAATGGTTTAGCTAATTATTAATATTTTTCTATTTTTCTCTTTTCATTTACTCTATCCAATAAAAATAAAGACACATTCAATGTACATCGCAACCCACAATGAGCCCTCACCAAAGAATTAACTTTAAACTGATATTTTAAGAATGGTTAAAATAAAACAAATATGCTCAAATTATTTTTAAAAGGGACCATAGTATTGTGATCGACGTTTAATTAATTAAGATGTCTACTATATATGTATTTCATACAACCACATTGAAAAAATATGGAAATGCCTACTAGTAAAACAAAACTATTTTCATTTTCAATGACCATCTTTGTACGAGCCTTTCACAAGTGGGTATGATCACAAAATGCATGAAATATTTTTAACTTCATAGATTAACATGACTAAAATTATTTTTCCTTCCTCACTTTTAGGGACAGAACTTGACAGGAATTTTTCCAACATTTGCGGTTTAGAATTTTTTAATGGCTGTCTCTCTTGATGTATTTGAAACTATGTAAAATGTATTTTTGATGGTTTAGATTTTCATAGAGAACATCATTAATACCCTATTAGGGAAATCCAAGGAATTGTAAACATATATAGCTGTAGAGAAACTAGGGCATGTTACCAGCATTAGCAAAGGGATTAGACATATCATAGTGCTCACCCATCTCATGAGTCACAAGGATTTTTTCAAAGAGTTTCCTTGCCTCAAATCGTAAGTTGATTCTCATTAGAAATACTTCGAATTCAAATCCATTCAACGAGGATAATCATTAAAGACTATAACTATTATTGATTAGGGTCATGTAGGCTAATCCATATTTTTTAATCATATCCATTAATTTCACTGAACACAACACAACTATAAATGTTTGGTGATGTAAACAATTTGACATCGAATTTGCATTTTTTCAATTGCTAACCATGCTCAGAACAAAGTCTGAAACCAACCAAGCTAGAAATGAACCAAATTGTTCCAAATAAAAAATGGAGAGCAAAGGCGTCAAAGCCACACTGACTACTCTTTTAAATTAAATCATTTAATCATTAAAATAAATAGAAATAATTTTGCATCTCAAAGACCAAATTTCATTTCAAATATCAAATATTTTACGATAGGAAATGGGACCGTACTGACATTATTTAGTGGCGTAGCCATTTGCAGGTGTAATATATGTTTCTGTTTATATATATCTATATATTTTTTTTCCAAGGAAAAAAAACGGTAACTTTTTATTAAAAATTAATGAAAAGTTACAGTAGCAGATGCAATGAAGCATTCAGTAAGTTGCCACATGGGCTCAAGTGATTTCGCACCCCACGCAAAGTTAGAAGACTAACGTGCACAAAGAATAAGCAAAAGAGAAGAGAAGAGGGAAAGAGAAAAAGAGTAGAAAAAACTAAATTTCGGTTGTGAGTAAAACTCACGCTTCAAGTTTTTCTCCCCTTTTTCTTTTCTACCTTGCGCCACTCTCCTTGAGTGGGTTCGATCGAAGCAATGACTAACTGAGCTGTTTCATTTGAAGGCCCCGTTTCTTTATCTGAATCTGATGTATCTGAGTGATGATGCCGTTTGATGCCTCCCAAGCCTTGATCCACAACTGTCATCTCTGCCTGATTTTGCTGGGTCTCTACCTGATGTGAGTGGGATTGTGATGCCATATTGTCTGTTGTCTTATCCTGCTGGTTGTCTATTTCAGCTTCCTCTATGGTGGTATCATCCTATTCGACCTCTGTTTCTTCGTCTTCTGTTACCGAAGGGGCTTTCTTTTCTGCGGCTCTCTTCTTTAAAACATCATCTATGTTCTGCCATCCTTTGGACTTCCTTTGTTGTGGCTTGCTTTTATTGAGGCTTTTGCATGCATTGAACAGGTGACCTGTTTGCTGACATCCCCTGCATCTGAATGCTGTATTCTCATAATCCAAAGATTGTTTCCACTGAGAGTTATTGAAATTCAGAATAATGCTTTCAGGTAATCCTTGGCTAAGATCTACCTCGACACATATCCTAGCAAAAGTAAAGATTCCTTTTATGTGTCTCTCTGTATCAATCTTCAACATTCTTCCGAGGGTGTTCCCTATGGTTGTTAGGGTCTTGAAGTGCCAAAAATGTAGCGAAAGATTATGAAACCTTACCCAAACTGGCATCCTTGATACCACCATAGTATTGGCATCAAACTGCGGGAACCATGGGGTAACAAACAATCCCGCACTACCCTAGAACCATGGTCCTTCATTGAGCATTTTTTCCTTTTCTCCTTCTCCGAGGAAGATTACTATGAAGAAACCCTTCGAGCATAGGTGGATATGGCAGTTTTTCATCCGGACCGTGTGAATCCATTGGTACAAAGCATCTGTTCTAGGCCAGAAACCGTTAAATCTACAAATAACAACTCTTTTTTGTAGATCTGAAAAATTGCATTTTACCTCTGGAGTATCCAGCAAGATGGATGGACTCTCTGGCATTTGATCCACGATGTACTGCCCTGGAGGTATATTAGCAGCTGTGGATTCTTTCCCCTTTGGAGTCTCTTTCCCTTTGGCTGCATCGCGATAGGTACCTGTAGGTTTTGAGGTAGATCCCTTAGACCCCGCTCGCAGACGATGGTTGAGAAAAATAGTTGAGTCCTTTGCCACCTTGTAATGTTGGAGTGTGTGTTGATCCTGCAAACATAGCCCAGCAAAAATTAGGATTTGTAATGCAACTGGAATTCCCAGTTTGTCCTGGATCTCTTTTTTTAAATCCAAAACCCTCATCCTTTCCCAGATCTGCGTACAAATATGTTTGCCTTCTGTTGATCTGATGAAGATTTGTATCATATCTGCTGTATCTGCCTTGATCAGATGCCGTTTCTCGGATTTGTATTCTGGATCTAGCAACATTTCATTTTCCTTATGCCTAGATCTGGCCAAAACTGGTAGATCCACCCCGGGTCTGCTCTGTTCATGCCTGGGGTCAAAATATACTCGATTAATGGCTAAATCGCGTAGATCCAAACTGGATCTGCAGGATTTAGGTCTATGCGTTACGGGGGGGAGCGGATCTGCAACATGCAGCCCCCCCTGCCGGTTCTGCATTCATTCTAAGATTGGCGAATATTGGCCCCTAAACGCCACACAGCCCGGAGGCGTCCTTGCTCAAGATCACAGGTTGGGGTTTCGATCTTCCTCCATAAAGAAAACTCCTCGTGGATCCTCGCAGTAAGGTGATCTTTCGATGATGCTTGCGCCTCACCATCTCTTTGAATGCTTATGTTTTGCTCTCGATCCAGGATCGGTAGGTTCCATGTGACAGGGGCCCCTCCAGATGCGCCGCAGCACTGAATAGAGTATATTTGAGTCGTATTCAACCCTTTCTCCGAAGGCGCAGACGGCTTCCGGGCCACGTTCACTGTTATCGCGCACCCTGTATCATTTCCAGGATCTGAGGCTGGTTTGGGAGCCGAAGCAGCTGCAAAATCCCTGCGCGGACAAACCCTAACCATCGCCATCGCCGTCTCGTCTCCAAAAAATCCTATATATATATATATATATATATAGTTAGAAATTAAAAATATTAGAATATCAAATTTGAATTATGCAATATACTATGATTTTTTCATATTATTGAGTTTATTTATACATTAACAATCACATTTTAAACCATCAAAAATTAAAATCTCATTCCAAATGTAATTTCTATCTTAGAAGGCCAAAGATATCAAATTGGAAAACCCATTATGTTCCATATTCTCACTCCAATTTCCCAGCCATTATTTCTCAACCTAATTGATGTGTACTCTATTATAATTATAATATTTTAATGGAATTTATGCTTGGATAGAGTTCTTATTCGCAACATGGTCTCCTCAAAATAAACTAAACATTCTAAAAATTTTTAGTTAAAATATTTATTTCTTCCTCGAAAGAAAATATATTATCAAATATGCGAAGATGCTCTTCTCTTCCATTAATAAAATGGTATTCGAAGAAAATAACTACATGTGAATCAAACTATAGATGGGTCACCACATACTTGTAGACAATCGTGAATTAATGAAATCATGTGATTGAATGAATATTGACATAAATTAGAGTGGATTATGGACAAGGATTTAAAGGAAATGCATGACATAAAACAAATATTTGGTTGAATCAACATAAAAGAAGCATTAATTTTCATAGGAAATCGATCTCTTGATGTTTACAATAATAAATTCCAATAACTAGATAAACTCTTGAGATTTGAACCCACAAGTAAACCCTTAGTTCTGTAAATTGTGTCACAAATTCATGCAATTTTACTTCTCTCAAAACACTTATTGAACTGTTCTTTCTAGTGTCCGTAATATAGAATTGAAAATATATAAGATACAACACCACTACATTAGCATTGAATTAGAAGGTCGTCGCAGATTAGATCAAACTAAAAGGTTGTAGTGAATTGAACTCATCTTGCAAAGAACTCAACTTTTCATTCCAGGACTAAACACATACATCTCAAGTACCATTTCATATGATTAGGGTTGGAAGATGGAGAGTTGAAGCTCGAAAAGAGACATACTAGCGAGAATCCTGCAGATATGTTAACAAAAGTTTTAACCAGGGAGAAGCTGAGAATATGCTCAATTTCAATTGGACTTGAAGGATGACAATGAAGATGAGAAACAGTCAGGTCCAAAGAGGAGTCATTTTCCAGCAAATGAAGCAGTGGTGGAGTTGCTAAAATCATTCTCCAAATGGGAGAATGTTGGGTGTGGAGCATGCTTATTATCCTAATTTAGAGGTATTTGTTTCAGGTGGATGTATACCCCAGGAAGATTGTACACCCCTCCATGCGACGGGGTATGGGGGGAACTTGTCCCCCTCATGGGGTTTCGGGTGGGCCATCCCCCTCGGCTGGGGGGTCCGGGGGCCAATGGTTCCTCGGCGGGGGTTTCGGGGCAGTGCCCCTGAAGCTAAAAATAGATGTAAAATTGCCTTGTAAAAGTATAGTAATTTCTAGTCAATCTGGACCGTTCATTAGGCGGATGATCTGACAGTAGAATTTGTGTTTAGTTTAGAGTTTTTCTTTCCGTAGAAGGCAACCCCTCTCTTTGTATGAGGGCATTTTATTAAGGCTATGGAACATATGTGTATTCTTAGAGTGAGAAACAGAGAGGTGAGACTGTGAGAGAAAATAGAGGATGTTGCAGCAGATCTACTGTAGGTTGTGTCTCTTTATTTTGCTAGATAATACAAAGGAAGGACTGGCTGTTTGGGGTGGATGTAGCCCAAACTGGGTGAACCATGTATATCTGTGTCTCTTTGGTTTTATACGTTTTTGTTTTTCCACATATTATATTTCTTGCATTTCTCTGTCCTATATAATATTTTTCTAACATTTTTACTCCAAATGCAAAGATTGGCCAACTTACAATTGTTTTGGAGCTCATAATAAGATTTCCAGCCTCCAATAATCATTTTCTCGATGCTATAATTCTAGTTGAGTTGATGAGGAAAGTCAATACCCAAATATTTGTAAAAAGAAATTTTCTCTAAACAATGGTTATCATAGGCGAAACTACCATGGGTGGTCTTTTTTGTTTTAATGATCATGAATTTAGTCTTTTTGGTATTAACTGTCATAGACATCAAGAGTCTTAAGTTTCTTGTATAGGTTATCATGGCTTTTTGCAAGAAGAACAATATCATCAGCATAGAGGAGAAGAATATTGATTATATTAGCAAACTCAGTGCCCTTGCAACCTGTAGTTTTGAGAGACTCCTCAAGCTTATCGATATGAATGCCAAAAAGGGTAGGGGATAGGGGAAACCCCTGCTTAACCCCTATATTGCATTTAATACATTTAGTCCACCCTTTGTTGGTCTTAAGCTTTGACAATGACAGTCTAGTAGAGGCGGATCACAACAATCCTCAGTTTAGAAGGAAATATTGAAAATGGAAATTAAGTTTATATATATATATATATATATATATATATATATATATATATATATATATATATATATATATATATATATATATATATATATATATATATATATATAATATTGAAAATGAATATTGATTATCCTCACTTCAGGAGGAGCTATTGAAATTGAAAATTATATATACATACATACATACATACATACATACATACATACATACATACATATATATATATATATATATATATATAGAAAACGAATATTGATTAGTTATTCTATTATGATTAGATAGAGTTAAAGGATAAATAATAATAATAATAATAATAAATAATAATTTATATAGTTAGGAACCTTTTATTTTAATAGTTAGAATAAACATTAATAAGTTTTTTAATATAGTTTAAACATATCATCCTAATGAACACTTATCTATTATACCCCTAGAAACATGGTATTTAGCATTCAATTTTTCTTTTGACTAAGTATTAGTTTGTCTTCGACCAAATATTTATGCCATCTATAGTTGAGCATTTTTTTTTGTGTAAGTAAGCTTTGGTATTAACAAAAGTAACATATTGTACAAAAATTTTGCCGAAGCAGATGACTGGTCGCGTTTAGGCAGGCCTTACCAGCTAAAAACAGCTTGAAACAGAGGACTAAAAGAGTAGAAAACATAAGTGACAGAGATCCGCTGAGAAGTGCACCACGCAGGGCGACTTAGGCCAAAAAGGACTGACTAACACATAAACTGAGAAGCTGAAAATAAAGCATAGCATGACAAAGTCCGACAGAGGGACAAGGAAGACTAATCAGAATTTCTTCAAGGGAGCAGGCACCTCTTTGCCGTTGGTTGCATTGTCCTGGTTGACCTTCGATGGACCTCCTCATTGAAGTTCTGGAGGCTTGTTGTCTGGCTCGATGAATTTCTTGAGCAGCTTGATCAGGACAGTGAGCTTAGTACTGATGGTATCCATTTCCTGGTGAATAGCACTGAGATTGAATTCGCTGCTTTCAACTACAGCCATGTGGTCATTGGTCATTATGGCGACAAACTGTTGAAGAGTTTGTAGTTGCTTGGCCTGCTCAGTTTGGACGTCCATGGCCTTAGCCAGGATAGTCTTCATACGCCACGCTTCTGCTTGGGTGCGAACGAACTGGGTTGCCCGAGTGCTGGGCGTCTCCGGATCTTCGAGCCAGTCAACTTCCTGGCTTAGCTGATGGTAAGAGAGCTTGCTCTCTTCCTCTTGAGCCGAGGCCTCCAGATCAATGATTTTCCTCTTGTTCCGCTGGGAAGTTCTCCGCTCGTACATCACTTTAGCCCGCTGCAGGTCTCTGTTAGCAGATTGATTTAGGCTGCCTTCCCCCGCCATGGGAGCCCTCTCCTGGTTATTACTTGCCTGAGGAACAATGCAGATCGAAAGAAACTGATTTTTGAGCGCTGGAGCAATGAGGCTCCAATGGAGAGCAAGGGCGGATATATAGTATATGGCGAGGAGATTTTGAGTGGTAGAGCGGATCGCGACATGCAAATTGCATGTCCGATCAACATAAATGTTGTAATTCAGAGTAGAGGAGGGTAATCGCATTGATTGGGAATGTTTGCGATCACCTTCTCTAGCACGGTTCTGCGTCTGCCAAGTGTCCTGCTGGCGACATGAAAATTGCATGTCCGATCAACATAAATGTTGTAATTCAGAGTAGAGGAGGGTAATTGCATTGATTGGGAATGTTTGCGATCACCTTCTCCAGCATGGTTCTGCATGTGCCAAGTGTCCTGCTGGTTCTGCGGCGGCTTATGTCACTCCAGGTCATGTTGCGGTACAAAATTTTGTGGCCCGCGGTGCACATTATTTCCCTCAACCAGGTTGTCCTTCGTTCCTTGCTGTGAGTTGATGGCTCTCGTCCCGTCTGCTTTGCCATACGATTATGGTAGTGAAAAGGGCGGCCTGTCATTCTTCCTTGTCAGCTGCCACCAAATCGATTCGTTCAAGGTGAGAGCACCGATCTCTCAATTGATTACTCTCGACCTGGTGCCAACATCTATCCACCATTCTGTTTGGGTTTTTGATCCCATGGTTTTCCAGGTGGTCGGCCACCGAATTCGCCTGTCTTCTTACCGCCTGGAAGATGAGGCCTTTCATTTTTTCGAGCAGTTTTCCTATGTTCTCTGTGGCCATAGCCAGACGCCAGTGCTTGGTGACCTTGCTGGCCGGCGTTCCCCTATAGATTTTTCTTGCCACCAGAATGGCAATCTCAGAGTCGCCCTCAATTACTGCATTTTCGACCTGGTTTCTTCGTAGAATTGTTAAACCTTTTTCCATTGCTGCGAATTCCATTTCATTGTTAGTGCCCTCGCCCAATGCTTGACTGTAGATATGGATTATTTCACCTCTTTGGTTTCGAATGAGGCCGCCTATACCCGCTGGTCCCGGGTTACCTCTCGAGGCCCCGTCGAAATTTAGTTTCAGGAAGCCATCCGGGGGCCGAGTCCATCCCTTCGGCGTGCTGAGGAAGTTCGGCTGTTTAGCTTGGGGTTTCTGGTTTTGATCGTAGCTAATGTTGAACGCCTTCAGGATTCTCTGATCTTCCGCTGTGGCTTGATTGGATGGGTCGACTTTGCTTTTTACCAGAATCAATTGGCGGATGTTCTCGATTAAGGTAATTCTCAGGTGCTCTATATTCCTGTGCTCGTTTTGGAAAATTCTTCTGTTCCTTTCTTTCCATATTGTCCATGTGATGAAACCTGGCAGAAGTTTCCATATGCTATTGATTTGAGGATTTTTAGAGTAATTGCTTGGCCAATTGGATATGGTATTTTGGATGGAGTCCATATCTCGTCTGTTTTGCTGCATGGTAGTTTCTATCTCTTGCCAAATGTGGTTAGCCCAGTCACATGTATTAAAGAGGTGGTTCATGGTTTCTTCTGCTTTCTGGCACATAGAGTAAATGGAGGGGCCTGCGAAGCCTTTTCTTCGTAGGTTCTCCGAAGTAAGCGTCTTTCGCCTCATAAGGAGCCAAAGAAAGGTTTGAATTTTAGGCCAGAATAAGGGATCCCAAACCTTGGAGGACCATGGTGCAATCTCCCCCTGCTCTGTGAGTTCCAACTGCTCTCTGGCTTCTTTTAAGGTGAAGTTGTCGTTGCCCTTCATGCCCCACCTCAGCCTGTCTGCTTCCAGGGTTGTTCGGATTTTTCGTTTGTGAAGAACTTGGAGCAGGTCTTGAATGTTATTGTTTTCCTCATGAGGGTTTCCGGTTTCCGGAAGGGTCCAATCCCTCCAATCCTGGGTTGTACCATTAGGGGTCCAATACTGATGGACGGTATGTTTGCCCCTGTTGTGGCAGTTTGCTTTATAGTCTTCAAGGTCTGGGCTTTCCAGCTTTGGATGCTGTTGCCATGCGTCTTCACAGAAGAGGGCTGATTCCCCGTTGCGGATCTCCCAGAAGCTGTGGTCCTGAATAAGGTTGCGGTTTCTTTTTGCTAGGTTCCAGATTGGAGAACCATCTGGCAAATCTTGAAGTCTTATGAGGTCCTGATCTCTGCAATTGGGAACGTATTTTTCTTTCCAATGTCGGGCCCAGGGAAGGTGAGTCTCTTTCAGCCAGCGCCACCACAGTTTAGCTCCACCTGTTTTGTTGCTTATATCAGGGTCTATTAGATTTAATCCTCCAGCCAGTTTATATTTACAAACCTTCTCCCAGGCCACAAGAGCCCATTTCCTCTTCTCTGCATTGCCACTCCATAGAAAAGAACGTTGAATGGATCAGATTTTTTGAAGAATGGCCTTGGGCACCGGTAGAATAGAGAGCATGTACTGGGGGATAGCCTGTAGTAAGGCTTTAGTTAAAACTAAACGTCCTGCAAAGTTAAGTGCCCTGTGGGTCCAATGAGAGCATCTTTTTTCCATAGTTGCTATGAGCCTTTCCCGATGGGCCTTTTGCCAAGGCTTGGTGGTGAGCGGGGCTCCGAGATACTTCGAAGGGAGAGAGCCTCTTCGAAAACCAAGGATGCCAGAAAGATTTTTCTGAATTGAAACATGAGTGTTAAAGAAAAAAATAGTCGATTTGGAATGGTTTATGTCCATACCTGAAGCCATGCTGAAGAGAGATAAGATAGATTTGAAGGCCTTGGCCTCTTTGACTGTTGGAGTGCCATGCAGTATGGTATCATCAGCAAACTGCTGGTGAGTAGTTGTAGGGGTGGAGGGGAGAGGACGCAATCCATTGACTTTCCCTTCTTCTTTGGCTCTGAGAATGTATCTGCTAAGCCCTTCCATGAGGATCACAAAAAGGAAGGGGGATAGCGGGTCTCCTTGCCTGATGCCCCGGGAAGGAGAGAAGGTGGCCGAGGGAGATCCATTAACCAAAATAGAGAAATTTGTTGACTTGATAAGAGCGATAATCCATTTGGTCCACCGAATGTCAAAACCAAAGGCTGTTAGCGTGGCCTCCAGGTAGTTCCAATTCAATTTGTCGAAAGCTTTTGAAAGGTCGAGCTGAATCATCATACCAGGGATTTTTCTGGACTGCAAAGTATGTAACATCTCTTGGGCCAAGAGGATGTTGTCCAGAATTTGTCTGCCTTCCACGAAGCCTGACTGCTCCTCCGAGATGATGTCAGGGAGGATAGGTTTAAGTCTATTGGCGATGACCTTAGAGATGATTTTATAGATCACGTTGCACAGAGCTATGGGGCGGAATTTTTCCGGAGTTCTGGCTTCCTCTTCTTTGGGGATTAGTGCTAGGAAAGTAGAGTTCAGGGCTTTAAGAATTGAGCCTGATCTTCTTGAGTCTTCAACTACTTCCCAGACATCAGTTTTGACTGTTTGCCAGCAGGCTTTGTAGAAGTTTATAGTAAAGCCGTCAGGGCCCGGGGCTTTATCATTTGGCATGTCTTTTACAGCCTCCTCCACCTCCTCCATGGAGATCTTTCTTAACAAAGAGGCATTTTGAGCTGGAGTAATGATTTGAGGTATGGCCTGAATTATTTCCTCTCTGGCTTCCGAACGGTCTTCCTGAGATTCCTGGGAGATTTTCTTTAAGTGATTAGTAAGCAGAGTTGAGATCTCATTATGGTTTTGAATGATTTCTCCAGAAGCATTGGAAAGCTTGAGTATTTTGTTAGCCCCCCTGTAGTCCATCGTCGATCTGTGAAAGAACTTTGTGTTTTGCTCTCCCTCCTTCAACCATTGGATGCGAGATTTTTGCTTCCAAAGGATCTCTTCCTGTTGGCAGCGGAGCTGCCATTTCTGCATTAGAATCTTTTCCTGTTCATAACAGTCCTCTCTGTTAATCCCCACAGCCCAGTCCTTATGGATTTGACTTAGTTGGTCTTCAATATTGTGCTTTTCCTGGAAGATATTGCCAAACTCTGCAGAGTTCCATTCCTTGATTTTGTGCTTGATGTGTTTTAGTTTGGATTGGAGTTTAAACATTTTGGTCCCCCTTGTATTCCTGGGTTCTTCCCACCATTTTTTTAAAAGATCAGGGAAATTTGGGTGTGTTAGCCAGAATTTCTCAAATCTGAAAGGCCGATTTTTGGGGGTCTCAAGAAAGGCAGCTTCCAGGGCGATGGGCCAATGGTCTGATCCCCCACTGGGGAGGATATCAGAGTCAACTGTTGTTCCTTCCATTAAAATGTTTTCAGAGATTAGAAAACGGTCAAGACGAGAGGCTATCCTGCTTTCTCCTCCTCTTCGATTATTCCAAGTGAAGAGCCCATTTTTGGGGGGGGTGTCGACCAGATGTGCAGATTCCATGAAGGCAACAAAGTGTTCTGAGTCTCTATTAAGTCGCCTAAGGCCTCCTTTTTTTTCCAGGAGGGTAGTAATCATATTGAAATCCCCTCCCATTATGATCTTTGAATGATGGTATCTTAGCTTTAACTTAATTAACGAGCTCAGGAAAGAAATTTTATCTTCTAAACGCTGGGGCCCGTAGACATTAACACAAAGGTAAGTTTCAGAGTTACCTGTGAGCTGAAATTTAGTGGCAATGTATGATCTGGTAGCTTCCATAGAAATGATTTCGATGGCTCTGGAGTCCCAGAAGGTTGCAATGCCTCCTTCCCATCCTTGACTGGCTATGTCAATGTATTTGATGGATTTTCCTAGCTTTTTGGTGATGTTCTCCAGCTGATCAGAAGCACATTTCGTTTCCTGAATGAGCATGATGTCTGGCTTTTCCTGTTGTAACTTCCTCTTAAGTAATCTTTGTTTGAGTTGGCTATTGAGCCCTCTTATATTCCAAGAGATGATTTTCATTAAAAACGATGGGGTTATTGGTGGGACAGGAAGGCGTGAAGGTCCTTCATTTTGCCTGAATTGATCATTAGGATACCTAAATCATGGAGAACCTCACCATTTGTCCTTCGACCTCTTCTCTTGTTTTGCTTCCGCCCTAATGAATGGAGGAAGAGGTTTTTGGATTGGTTACCTGTGCCTTTCATGATACCTAATCTTTTCTTTTGCTTATCAAACGCCGCTTGTTGTCTTGCTATGAAGAGGTCGCTGATCTTTTTTAACTCTTCCTCCGGGATATTTTCCAGCCCTTGTGTTCTCCAGTGCTTTTCCATATCTGGTAGGTTTACCCCTTCTTTTTCTAGAACTTCATTGAGTTCCAGGTCTTCGCTTCCCCCATCGCTTGTTAGCATATCTGTATCTTCATCTCGTTCATCTGCTGCTTCATGCGGTGGTATTTCTGTGTTCTCAGTGGTTTCCCCTGCATCCGTTAATCTGAGATCTGTCTTATTTTTTTGGGGATCTTCTGTTTGTTTTGTCTCTTTATTATTTCCCTCTGAGTCTGCTTCTAAGTCCAGAATGCTGAAGGGGTTAAGGGTTATGCTGGGGTCTATCACTGCTTTGTTTATTCTTTTCCTGTATGCCCTTTGTCGAGATTTTGGCTTTTTGAAGACCTCCTGATTCTTGACTGGCTGCTCAAGCTTGGCATCTTCTGCTGGTTTGTTTAGTGGGCATTCCCGGACAAGGTGGCCATGTTCGTGACATTTCCTGCACCTGAAGGGGATCTGTTCATAGTCGATGGGTTGAAAGTAATCTTCGTCTCTGAACTCTAGCCACAGTCCTTCATGTAGGGCTCCTGAGACATCCATTTCAACGCAGATCCTGGCACATGAAGTATATTTCCTTTGCATAGTTGCCTCCGAGGCTTTAATAAACGTGCCAAGACGGTCTCCTATGTGCTTTAGGGTTGCTAGGCCCCAGTAGTCAATAGGTAAAGAAAAGAGTTGGATCCACACAGGAACTTGGGTGAAAGTTTCCTTTTCCGGCACGAAGTTCGCCTTCCACGGCCTCATGTAGAGGCCTGCTAATGACATAAAATATGGCCCTTCGTCGAAGATCCTATCTTTGTCTTCTAGGTTAGAAAAGACAACAGTAAAGAAACCTTTAGCTCCAAGATGCAGTTTGACATCACCTTTTGGTCTCCAGTGCTGCTTGATCCATTGGCAAAGAACTCTTTCTGTTGGCCATAGACCCATGAACTTACATATGATGGCATGTTCCAACATGTGGTCGCGATATGCCTGAATATCTGGATCTGAGAAAACCACACGAAGGGCTTCCTTCTTTTTGGGTTTACAGGCTCCCTGCTGGGCGTTCTTGGGGCTGAGGTTAGCAGCTTCTGTTCTGTTCTCATTTGCTATAGGGCGTTTTCCTGCCCTGTGCTCCTTCTCTTCATCTGACAGAGTGATTATTGGCTCTGAGCTATTTTGTCCTGCTTCCGGTTTGTTCCCATGCTCCTCCTGTCTGTCTCGGACTTTTCCTGGCGTCTCTGATCCGTGGGATGGATCTTTCTGCCCCTGGATGGTTTTTCCACTGCTTATCCCAGAGCTGTCTTTTCGGGCTTCATATCCCGGGATGTTGAAACCCTTGTGAGCTTTATGGTGCTGCATGACTATTTGCCTGTATGTTGGGGTCCCAGTGGACCCCCCGTCTGCCATTTGTCGGGCCAATACACGGCCTCTGAGAAGAAGGTCTCCTAATCGATCTTTGTGCGCTGCCAGAACTGTTACAAAACCTGATCAGCACAGTGTTAAACCCTAGGAGCAGGGTTTTTCCTCACAGCGTTGTGCTTGGGTTGATCCCATCTATAGTTGAGCATTGAGAATTCATTTTTATTTTTATTTTTTATTTTATTTAAATGTATTTATTTGTAAGCTTATTGGTTGAGGTTATATTATAGGTTGTTTAGTACCTTCCATTTTTTATTAGTTACTATATTTTTGTTTTTAGTTTTGTTTCATTTTTATTTAACTTTTTAAATATTTTTTTCTATTATTTTCATTTTTACGAATTGTAGTTTTCCTCCACATGTTAAATTTGTTAAAAATATATTTTAATAAATTTAATTAGATTTCTTTTTATATATATTAACAAAAAAATCTCACACATATATAAACAATATTAGTTAATCATATTTTTTATCTTTTGTGATGACATTTAACAATACATTATTTTATTAGTTATTTTTTTTTTTATGAACTCTTTATTTTTATTATTTTTTAATTTAATTAAGTTAGATTTAAGTTTATTATTTTTTAGTTTAATTAAGTTAGGTTTAAGCTAAGCCTATATAACTTTTTTTGGTCACACAATTCATATATATATTAAAATGGAATTTCTAAGATTAAAATGTTATATATATTTCTTATTATTTAATTTTATAATATCTATTATTTTTTATTAACAAATAAAAAAATTACCCATACTAAATAAATTAGATAAATTAATATTTATTATTTTTAAACCTAACATAATTATTTATTTGATTTTTTCATTACCTTATCAAATCACAAAATAAATAAATACCAAAATCATTTGATCACATATCCTTGTGCAAATTTTACCTTTAAACAAAGGAAATGCTTGATTGTGTGAAAAATGTGAGTTGACGTGAACTGACGCTGGCGCAAAGAGCGTGGTATGCATGGACGGAGGAATTTTTGATTGTGGAAAAATGTGAGTTGACGTGAACTGACGCTGGCACACAGCGTGGTATGCGTCGACGGAGGAATTTTAGGAGTTGGGTTTACCACTTTGAAAACAGATTCGATGTCATAGGGCTCCAATGGCGAATTTGAGCGCTCGGTTTGAAAGAGACGTAAAATACAAAAAAAGGCATTCATTTCAGAGTTGAATTAAGTTTGACACGATTACAGCGCACTATGAGGAATCGGGCGCAGTCTAAGAAAGTGGAGCGTTTGTATTAATGCGGGAACTCACTATACCTACCGCTTGCACTGTTGATTGACGTGGCAGTACACGCCCCGCAAAACGCACAAATACCACTAGTGGCTTGACGTTGTTTTTTTGAAGCCACGGTTGTTCCACGACGTAGAAACACCGATGGTGGAAGTACTTGCAAATTAATCTCAAATGCCAAAAAAATTTAGAAACAGGAATTGGTGAAGAATCGTGTTTTCATATTAAAAAAAAAAATATTCACAAATACTCAAAAATTTAGAAACAAGAATTGCTGATGAGACTTGTTTTATAGTGAAAAAAACTTGTTTTCCTATTTAAAAAAAATATTTACAAGAATGGGTGATAAGACTTGTTAAGCTGTTTTTTCACAACCATAATCATGTCAGCATTTACATGTTCTTCTATGAATTTAACAATAAACATGTCAACAGCTCTCGAGTGTAAACTAGTTCGTAACAAGGTATTCTATAAAGATGTTTCTTGTATGAAAATCGCAACTTGAATCCCCAACTTATCCATGTTCATGGTAGTCGCACATGTGAACGCCCAGAGATTATAGTAATAACTATCGCTCTAAATTAAATCATTATTATCACTTGGCATATTGTTTATTATTAATTATGTAATTAAATATTTATTTTTAAGCATAAATATAATGATGAGGGACAGAATGGATTCTGACCAAATATGTAATGAACCTAATTCTACCTCTTGACTCCTTAATTTTTTTTCTTTTTATTTGGGTAACAACATACCCGGATATTTAAGGAAATAACTCAAGCCTATCTTGATCATTTCATTATACAGGCAAAGTCACCTCTTGGTGCATTGACCAACCTTCCTTAAGTAGTCATAGTAAGCAAATGTATTACTGATATCACAACATCACAATGTTAATGCGTTTTTCCATTTATGCATTTTTTTAACATATCAATATATTTGTTATATGCATATGTTGAATTTTCATAAATACAACATATAACATTTCATCTCTAAATAATAAATATGATAAACATTCTCATGTCGATTCTTTAAGATGTGATAACCACAGGTCTGTTAGACATGGAATATAACATATAAATTTCGATCTATGTACAATGAATATAACAATAAACCTATGACAACTCTGGAGATTTATTACCCATAGGCCTGTTCAACATTTAACATGGTAATAAGTATTAAGTTTCACACGATTCCCAACTTTAACTCAAGTCAATTATCTCCTAGCGTTAACGCTGCGGTAAGATTACGTTGTTCATTGCTCCTTTCTTGTCATAAGGGTATCTATTTATGACCTCTGGTCCTTGTTCTTCACACGACACCTGTGCCTGCATATTTATCTAATTTCTACAAGACTTCGGTTGTACACACGTAACGTGGCACGGACCTCTAGATTTATTTCTATTATTCAGGAATCGATGTACACGCCATGTGTTTCCTTTCTAAGATCCATGGTTCTGGTTATTTTCACTAACCCCTAAGCATCGCCTTTACTCTACCTTCCCAATTCAAACCATTCCTCTGCTATTTTCTTTCTGGTCTGTTTTCGTGGAAGCCTTAGAGGCAAGAGGGTTTCTTCCCCTTCATCTCTGTCACTCTGAGCAAGATGGTCATTGGCACTTTACTTTGGCCCACCTGCAGAGAAATATGGGTGTTAAGGGTGTGCGGGCCATAGGGCATTGGAACCATGCGAACAACAATAGAGAAAGAGAGGTTCAACCTCTGCATGGGTAAGTTTCTCTATGATTGACGAAATCACCATTTTGATGGAGTATCTTGTCTGAAGTTAGGTAGTTCATAGTTTTATTATTTTTTTTCTGTATATTTTTAATGAACTTCGCCCTTCCATTCGAGCAGGGGGTTATACTAGTCTTCTTCCTTCATGCTACCTTTCGATAAGGATCTGTTCTGACCCAGGTAAGTCCTTATGATACTGTTTGTTTAATATTCTTTTCAATTTACCGATTTCCTCACATTTATACTCGTCTTCTACTTCCCCTGACATGCTATCATTTACCCTAAACTATTCGAGCAGGTTTGGGTGCCAGCTTCCAGCTTTTGCATCCTTGACAGATAATCAATTTCCCATTTGATTATTAGATATGGCGTGTTTAAAGTTTAGCATTATATTACATATGACACTAATTCCTACAAGTTCTTCTCATAGAGGAAATCCTAATCTCAAGAGTCCCCAAGATACTGGTGCACTGGCTGCGGGCATTTAACCCTCATGAATTTTTCCGTTGCACAGGTTGGTCTTCTCCACTCAGCTAAGACTATACTTGCGTATTTTACCAAGTTTTCGTTTGTTTTGTGGCTGACAGACTTCAAGGTGGCCACGGCCCATGCAAGCCGTTTTGGGCTCTTAAGTGCCACTATCATGAATCTTTAGTTTCTTTTCTTCGTTTTGAATTCTATTAACCCTCGCGTTGAAGGATTCAGCGGTTTAATAAGACATTTGTATATGACTATTTAAGGAAAGCACCTAGATGCTCATACTCTGTTTGTAGTCTCTATGTAACTTGAAAATCCTCATGAATCTTTAATACGCTTGAGTCTATGTTGATTAATATGTGTTAGTTATTTCAATTTTGTTCATGCTATGACTAGAGCATGTGATTGCCCATCTACGAGTTGATTGTTATACCAAATACGAGTTGATTGTTATACCAAATTTTCCTGTTAGGATACACTATCGTATATATACTATGTTCTGTTATTTTTTTTTTTTGTTTTATGGTTGTCACTCTTCATCTATGAATCTCTGCCTTGGTTTCTATGATTTGAGGCTCTTGCATTATATACATGTTTGAGGAATACTCAGAATTATCGTTTCAGATTCCTTTATTTATTTGATTTGATGGGTAAAACATTTTGTGTGTATAAATTTTGATATCATATACCTTTATTTACCCTATGATCATTGGCTCCATTCTCTTAACCTTCAGAGAAACTGGCATACAAATTTCTCTGGGGATTGTACCCACGATTTCCGATTGGGGGCAAGATTTCGGCTCGAAGTCTTCTTGACTCTAAGATGTTATCTCCCCTCACATCACAGAACATTAATTTTTTTACAAGATGATACTAATTTAACTGTCCCTGTATTTCAACTTCTTCCTTTTTTCTCCTATATATGACTTCTATGGATAACTCCATTGATCAGCAGGTACATACTATTCGATTCTTATTGCAGTTGCTTATCAATCCTTTCCCATGGGATTCCCAAGTATTAATAATTATTATAATAATCCCTATTTTACTTAACCTACATCCAATGTATTCATAATCTTCATAATCTTCCACACTAACTGAAAATAATTTTCTCCTATAAGATCAATATATCAACATAGGATAATATAAGGTATAAAAAATTCAACAGTCTATTTCAGAAGTACTCAATGATCCATTACAATTTGGTAACTTCAAAAAAGTATACAACTAATGTGCCTCGGTAAATATCAATTCATGAAACATGTTTATCCATTTATCTAACATAACTATACCTCTGATTATATCTTCTACCAAGAGAAATTACAAACCTTCATCATGCATCGAGCTATTATTAATTTTTTTTTCATCTTTTTTTTTTTTATAACTCAAAGTGAAAATAATTCTGCATATATATAAAAATCTTAAACATAATATATTAAGGAGAATACTAAAACATATGCTGCTAGTAAATATCACCTATTGAATATGATCAATAACAATCTTTCCACTACAAGAAATAATCATTAGTCTCTATATGAATAAAACATGTGATTTATAAATCCAATATGTTAATCCTAACATGCATCTAATCCAATTTGTAAAGGCATAGTAAGAATTTTTTGATCAAAATTCTTATACTCGGAAAATCACTAGCTACTTCACCAGACCTCCCAACCATGAATCCTCTGATTCCCCTGAGCTATGAAAACTTGCCTTATACATGAGTAACCTCTACTTTGCTTTGATAATGCATATCTAACATCATCTTGTTCACAGATTTTTCCTGGGGAGCCTCCTACCTTTAGGGGTTATGTTTACCCTCAACCTAGGTTTTTTCCATGTTTTTATTTTTCTTAAATCAAAAAGCCTGCTTTTCCACTTGCAATGCTTTTATTACCAGTCTTTATCTCCCACCGGATTAACACAATTATATATATTTCTATATATAATTTGCTTTAGGAAAGAAAATCGTGGCGAATCTCATACCTCTCAGATTTTGGATAGTTTCATCCTCTTTTCTTGGGTCAGCCCATGAATTTTCCTGAATTCATAATTATCATATTAGCAATCTATATTAATTAAAATATAAACATTTACATACTTATTGTAGTCATCTATTAGCAGATGTTCTTTTTGCAGTTATTCCATAATGTTTCAAGTTCATGAAAATGGGAGATATTACATCATCCCCCCTTAAACTTAACACTGTTCTCGGTGTTATTATTCAGTCTAAAAACAATTCAGGGTAGGTAGCCCTTATACACTCTTCTTTTTCCCAAGTCGCCTCCTCAGGAGTAAAGTGTCGCCACTGCACTTTAACTTGAGATATGACACAATTCCACAGTATGGTTTCCCTCCGCTCTAGCACGCGAAGTGGTTTAAGCAAGAAATCTCCTTCGGGCTCCACCTGTAAAATATGCCAATCAATTACGTGAGTTTTGTCATGTACATATTTTTTTAATAATGATACATGAAAGACATTATGCACTTTCATATGAGCTGGTAGAGCTAATTGATAAGCTATAGGACCTATTCAATCTAACACTTGGAATGGTCCACAGTATTGCAATGCTAATTTAGCACAATTGCTAGTACTCAAAGTACTCTTGCGAGGTCTAACCCTCAAATACATATCTTCCCCAATTTTAAATTCCTTAAAACTTCTTTTTTATCTGCATAAATTTTCTTTCTGTCTTGAGCTGTCCAGATATTTTGCTGAATTCTTTTCACCATCTCTTCCATTTCACTCAATAGTTCAGGTCCAAGAATCAACTTATGCTCTGGTTGACTCCAACTGAGTGGATTATGACAATTTCTGCCATATAAAGCCTCAAATGGGCTCATCTCGATGGAAGCTTGGTGGCTATTGTTATAAGCAAACTCGGCTAGATGTAAATAGTATTCCCATTTTGTGGGTTTGTCCATCACATACATTCGTAGAAGATCCTCAAAGACTTGATTTGTTCTCTCAGTTTTTCGATCCGTCTTTGGGTGGTACGCTGTACTAAAATTTAGTTTGGTACCAAAATTCTCAAATAGGGACTTTTAAAATTTCGAAGTGAATTTGGTGTCCTGATATGATATAATCATTTTTGGTATGCCATGTAATCTGAATATATCTTTCATAAAGATATTTGCTATTTGTGTTGTCGCAAAAGTTGATTGTATGGGAATGAAGTGGGTTTCCTTGTTCAACATATCTACTACCACCATAATGGAATCATGCTGATACCGGGTTCTTGGTAGTCCAGTAATGAAATCGATGGAAATCATTTCCCATTTCCACTCTGGAATAGTTAGTGAATTCAACAACCTTGCTAGATGTTGGTGTTATATTTTGACTTATTGACATTGCAGACACTTCACCAAATAATCCGCTACCTCCTATTTCATTCCACCCCAGCATAATTGTTTCCTTAATGTAGTTATCATTTTCTCATATCCCAGATGACCTCCATATGGTTTTTTATGTTGTTCATCCAATATTAATCATCCGAGGTGTTAGCCTCCTGCTGCAGCAGGTATTCATTTTTCATGATTGACATTTTCATATGCCAAATATGTCATACTTTGCAGGCTGCAGTGTTCCATATTTCTAGAACAGGCCAATGAAGATGCCATGAAAGTATCCTGGCCCAAATGCCACTGTTGTATTCCATTTTTTATCACAGTTTTCAGGCAGTTTTGCATTCAAAGGAGGTACTCAAGCTGGAATTCACTAACCTCCCCTTCTCCTCATTTCCCCCCAAGTCACTTACTAACATCCCCCAAGAGGTCAAGATCTGCTTGAGCCTCTCAGGTTCATCATCTCCATGACATTCGCCTTGGTAAGGATCTGCTTTACTCAAGGACTGCTCACTCATCATCTGTGAGCCTTCTTTTCCCCAACAAAGCCTAAGGTCTCATACCTTAGCACCCTCTTTGCATCTTCATATTAACTATTAACTTTATTATGTAACTCCCCTATAAATTTTCCCTTTCCCTATTAAAATCATGTATATAAAACTCCCTTATGTAAATATCCCCTCCTTGGCATTATAGCCATAATTCTACTAAGTCTGGGAAATCACAGTCCATCTGGGGCTGTCTTTAGCCCATCCGAGTCATAACAGGGATTAATCTAACACCTGGCCAGATAAATAACCTCCCCCCCAAAACCCCTAAAAAACCTTCAAAAAACCCATTTTTTGCACCTTTTTCCTACGTTCTGTGCATAAAATATTAACCCGCGCCGTTTTTTTCACATAAAAACCCATTCCCTATGTTTTAACCCACCGCCGCGATATATTCAAAAGGGAATATTCCCGCGAATATCCCCGCCCACTAACCCACCGTCACTATCCATTTACCGCCAACCGCTAGATCTGGCCCGACACAGATCTTCGGTGGGCTGGCTTTCCTATATGCAACACGCCCGGGCTTTAGCGTCCGGGAGTTCGACGGTTTTTCCATCGTACTCCCGCCACGCGTCAAGCTCTGGGGTGTGGCGGAGCCCTCTCCCTCGAGACCGCCTTTGCCCATAAGTGGTGTGCCACAAAACTGCTTACCACCCATGACGTCATATCCCATGTCACCCTCTGCCCAGTCACCGCTTGCATCACCCCCTTTGCCCAGTCACCATGTCGAGTCACCTGCCTGCGTGGCCTCCTGCCACATCACTGCCACATGTCCCTGCCACTGTACTTGCCATGTCATCGTCCGTACATGATGACATCATGCTGACATCATCCTGCCACGTCATCTTGCTGACATCATGGTGACGTCATCATCAACCTTTTTGCACGCAGAGGCGAAAATCGCACTTCAGAGCCCCGGAATCTGATTCAGAGGCAGTTTTTGATGAGCGATCCTAGCGCAAATCGCTCATCGTTAGATTTTTTGGGCCTGAATGGGAATCTTCAGGGAATATTTTCATTCTGCGGCCCCCAACAAGCCCAAAAGGCGCCGAAAGACCCATTTTTCTTCGCGAAGCTTGCCGGAAGGAGCAGATAACAGTTTTTAGAGAAACAGAGGCCGAGCAACGGCCATTAATTTGTGAATAAAACCCATGGCACGCCAGAAGAGCATCAATTTATTGCCAAAGAGTATCAGAGGAAGAAGAAGAGCCAAAGAGTATCAGTCAAGATTTTTTAGGGGCTCGAGGCACTTGAACATTGATGAGGCCCCCCAGAAAGTCAAATCAGGAGGCGTAAGCCCATCCTTGCCCTCAAATCACAGTTAAAGCTTTAAATGCATACAGACAGCGAAGGTGCAGAAACCCATACTCATTTATTTTAGAAAACACTGCAGCAAGCCACCAAGGACAACATCATTTATTCAGTTTTGATACGGCGGCCCTGGGCACAGCCCGAGATATCTTTTGCATTTATTTCTGGATAGAATTAGGTTAAGTAGTCATTTTTCTTTATGACCTAATTAGGTCAAGATGTAATAAATGAACTCTGCAGAGAGTTTTTGCCCTATATATACCACCCTCTGTATAGTTTTAAGAGTTGGTCAATTGAGAAGTTCACTAGGGACTCGCTGTGTATACCTAAGTTTTTCCATAATCAAATATTGCCGAAAGCTTGGAGAGCAAACTATCTGTTGTGAATGAATGTTTATGGAAATATGAAGATGGAATTCTCATGCTGCATCCTGAAGCAATAAGTGCATCTTACCTCTGTTTATTGTTTACCACTATCTAAGTAGCAGGAAGAAAGAATAGCCTAGAATTAGTTTAAATACTTTCTATGCTCAATTTCTTCTATTTCTTTATGTTTTCTTCTGATTGAATTGGTTATGAATATGAATTCCTTCTGGCTCATGTTTACCCCAATTCACCTGTGTTTGCCAATTATCTATGGATTCTTAAATGCCCCTAGGTAGCGCCCTGTTATCTTCCCCTGTTAAGCATAATTGAGAGATTCTTAATTGCCTCTCATTACTCAGCATTTCTTTCCATCCCTTTAACCGGAAACATTGTTTCATGCCCAGCTATCTTGCTCCATTTTCCCTTACTGTTATTAAGGAAAAGCACCAGCAGTTTTTCTCCTCGACTCCATGCCCAATGGTTCGAAACCCTTAGTCTATGCTCTGCCTCTCTATCTGAAAAATCAATTTTCCCACCAAAACAAAACAAAAACCCTCTGAACTCGAGACCTAGCCTAAAATCCTTTTCAAACAAAGCTAAATCATAAAGAGAGAGCCCTCTCTGATTGCAGGTTGGCTAGAACCTGCAGTCCAAAGTTGGTTTGTGGTTACCTCGACCGTATCCTTTTCTGGAGCTTTAAGGACAACCTGAGTGATAACATGAGGGGTGTGCTATTTGGAATCACCCATCTACCTGGGCAGGTGATCAATCCCTTTGAGCTGATCACATACCTTTTTGTCCTACCTTATTGTATCTATTTGTACAATTATTGGTATTGGGGGTCATGTTGTCCTGCCAACCTCACATGTTCCTCAAAATATCTTTCTACTCCCACTCCTATATGTGCGACTTTAGCATGGGCATGCCGACTTAATGCATCAACAATTTTATTCTCCTTTCCCTTGATATGTTTAATTTCAAATTCAAGTTTGCTGAGAAAGGCGAGCCAGCTTGTCTGTCTCGCATTCAAATTAGCTTGACTAAAAAAGTATTTAAGGTTGATGTGGTCGGTCATTAAGACAAACTTTTACCCAAAAAATAATGTCTCCACATTCTTGACACATGGATTATTGCCGCCAACTCCAGATCATACAAAACATATTTTTTCTCATGTTTTTTCAATTTTTGGGACTCATAAACTATGATAGCATCATTTTGTCGCAATACCCCTCCAAGACCATCAAGGAACGCATCTGTGCATACCACAAATTCTTGTTCCGGATCTACTATCCATAACACTGGAGCTGTGGTCAACATTCTTTTTAGTTCATTAAAACTTTCCTAACACTTCTCGGTCCATTCAAACTTTGTTCCTTTTTTTAGTAATGAGGTGATGGGGTATGCTAATATGGAGTTTTTTTCACAAATCTACGATAGTATCCTGCAATCCCCATAGAAGAATGAACCACAGAAACATCCTTCGGTACTGGCCATTCCAAAATCGTTGAAATCCTTTTTGGATATACTGATAATCCTTCCTTGGATATGACATGTCGTAGGTACTATATCTTGTTTTTGAAAAAATCACACTTGATGCTCTTGGCATACAATTTATTCTTCCTTAAGGTCTATAGTACCATTCTTAAATGTTATTGGTTTTCCTCCTCATTTTTGGAGTATACCAAGATGTCATCTATAAAAACCAATACAAAGTCATCCAAGTATTGGTGTAACAAATTATTCATAAGACACATGAATGTCGTTGGAGCATTGGTGAGACCAAAAGGAAACACCACGAACTCGTAGTGAACATAACATGTTCTGAAAGTCGTTTACTATACATATTCCTCCTTAATCTGTAATTGATGATACTCCGTTCTCAGGTCAATTTTTGAAAGAACTGAAGCCTCTCTGACTTGATCAAACATGTCATCTATTCTTGATAAGGGATATTGATTTTTTACTCTTAATTTGTTCAACTGACAGTAATCTATAACATATTTGGTATGTACCATCTTTCTTTTTTACAAAAAGAACCGGTGCCCCCCAAGGAGACACGCCGGGTCTGATATATCCCTTGTGCAATAACTCTTCTAATTACATTCTTAAATCTAATAATTCTAGAGTGATCAAGCGGTAAGGAGTCCTAGAAACTGGAACAACCTTGGGTACCAAGTTTATTGTGAAATCTATATTCGAAATGGGGGCAATCCTAGAATTTCTTCTTGAAAAACAACTAGATATTCCTTAATGACTGGGATCACTTTTAACCTCTCTGACTCGGACTTCTGAATGTTGTCCTCCACCTATACCAAATACAGTTGGCAGATTTTCATGGCACTTATTTTCAACTATAAGGCGCAAATGTGTTTGACCATTACTGATTTTTCTTTTCCCTTAATGACCATCATAACCCCATCAGTTCCTAAACAAGTCACTGTTTTCTCAAGATAGTTTATAACAACAGCTTGTTGTTTTAATCAATCCACTCCCACTAGTATGTAATATGACCCAAGTGGAATGAGGTTCAATTCTATTCTCGAGAAATAACCATTAAGATCAAAAGGGCACTGTTTCAAAAACTGAGTAACTTTTCTCTTAGTACCCATGGCTAATTGTACTAGCCATGCATTCCTAAATTTTTTTGTTTTCAATCTACATCTCTCTACTGTTTGAGGGCTAACATAGCTTAAAGTAACTCCAAGATCTATTAAAATGGACACGATCTAGTTCAATATTTTATCTTTTATTTCTAACATAGTAGATTGATGATCTGCTTGTCGATTTTCCAGGGTAGCGCTAATCCTTGGCATGCTTCTTGCAATATCATTTACAGTGGTAGCCTCTCATACTATCTTTATGTTATGCATTGATCGAGAGTTATTTGGGCAGTCTCTCATCATATGAGGTCCTCAACACCCCCAACATCTTAATGGTTCTTTGGTGGTGTCATTCTTTTTGTTGTTCTGTTCTGTCACTCTTGAACCTGTGTGAGACTGAGCTGGTAGCAGTTTTTCTTCTCTATTCCCTTTCCTCTTCTGATGATCTCTACCGAAACTTCTCCAACAAAGTGATTTTATCTTCTTCATTCCTCCACCTGTTCTTCCACCATCCTTATTCTTCCATAGTTTGCCACTTTCACTTTTTATTTTAAGTTGTTGATGGCATAGCCTTGCTTTTTTTATTACATCGTCCAGAGCTTTTGGGATATCAAACTGGATTCTTTCCTTGAAACGGATCAGCAAACAATTCAAAAGGAGTTGAATTTTTTCTTTCTCTTCCTTTAGATAAGGCACATAATGCAAAAAATTGGTAAATTTGTTTACAAATTCATCCATAGTTGGGTTCCCCAATTTCAGCTCATGAAATTCGTTAGCTTTATCATCATAATATCTTTCACTCAAGAATCTGGCCTTGAATTGTTGCTGAAATTCTTCCCACGACACTATTTTTTCTTCCAGTGCTTGGAAACTCTTCTACTCCTCCCACCACAGAGTAGCTTTGCCCTACAATTGGTAAATTTGCAATCATGCCTTCAGGTTGCTTTCATATTCATATAACTAGAAGTATTTTATCATATTTAGCAGCCATGCCTCCGCATCTTCCTCTTTTTCGCCATCAAACGCTGGTGGTTTGATATTTCTAAATTCTCCTTGTAACCCAGCCTTCCTTCATTTCTTGTGTGTTTTTGACGATTCAAGATCAGCTTCTTCTTCATTCCCTGACTTGTTAGATCCTATCTTCCCTGTACCTTCTTGATTTACACTCTTATGGTTAGAATCCTCTATCCATTCTTGGATGAGCTTCTCCTGATCTTCATTGGCCTTTAACAATTTCTAGTTACTATCACGAAGTTGAACCATATCCATGTGTAGTGTCTTTACCATCTCTACTAATTGAGATTTCATGGCAGTAGCACTGCTAACCTCACCCATATCCACATATAATTCCTCATTTCCAACATTTGGCGGCAAAGACCCTTCCATTGTTGTTAACTTTTTCTACCTACAACAATATTCATTGTTCATATAGATAAAGGAAAATTAACACACTCAATATTTTATTTATTTTTCACAGTCCATTTTAACGTGGCTGTCCCTATATAGGCTCAATGTAGAACTATGTTGTGATACCATTTGTAAGGTACCTATTTCCACCTCTTGAGTTGTTAAGTTTTTTTTTTGGGGGGTAACAACATACCCGAATATCTAAGGAAATAACTCAAGCCTATCTCAATCATTTCATTATAGAGGCAAAGTCACATCTTGGTGCATTAACCAACCTTCCTTAAGTTGTCATAGTAAGCAAATGTATTACTAATATCACAATGTTAGAATGTTAATGTGTTTTCCCCTTTACACATTTTTTTAACATATCAATTTATTTGTTATATACATATTTTGAATGTTCATAAATACAACGTATAACATTTGATCTCTAAACAATAAATATAATAAACATTCTCATGTCGATTTTTTAAGACATGATAACCATAGGTCTATTTGACATGGAATATAACAGATAAATTTTGATCTATGTACAATGAATATAACAATAAACCTATGACAACTCTGGAGATCTGTTACCCGTAGGTCTGTTCAACATTTAACATGGTAATAAATATTAAGTTTCATGCGATTCCCAACTTTAACTCAGGTCAGTTATCTCCGAGCAGTAACACTGTTGTAAGATTAAGTTGTTCATTTCTCCTTTCTTATCATAAGGGTATCTATTCATGAGATGTGGTCCTTGGTATTCACACGATACCTATGCCTTCATATTTATTTAATTTCTACAAGACTTTGGTTGTACACACATATGTGGCATGCACCTCTATATTTATTTTTGTTATTCGGGAATTGATCAACACTCGAGATGTTTCCTTTCTAAGATCCACAGTTCTGGATATTTTCACTAACCCCTAAGCATTGCCTTTACTCTACCTTCCCAATTCAAACCATTCCTCTGCTATTTTCTTTCCGGTATATTTTTGTGGAGCCCCTAGAGGCAAGAGGGTTTCCTCCCCTTCATATCTATCACGTTGAAGAAGAAGGTAGTCGGCGCTTTACTTCGGCCCACCTGCAGAGAAATATGGGTGTTAAGAGTGTGTGGGTTGTAGGGCATTGGAAACATGTGAACAACAAGAGAGAAAGAGAGTGTTAGGTACCTATAATACTAATGATTACCCCATTACTAATGTAGTTCTATCCCTTATTAATATTTTTGTGCCCCTATTGTCCCCATATTGTTATTTTTGTGCCTTTATATTATTATTGTTAGGTCGGCTGGGTTATATTGTGACTCCTTAGACTCCTATATATAGAAAGGAGGTTTTGTCATTCGAATCATCAAAGAATTATTCATTTGTGTAATGTAAAGGAGGTTTTCCCCTCGAAGAGGTTGAATTATAAGGCATTGATCTATCTTTTCTATCTTTTTGTGACCTAGTTTCATAACATTTGCTATCAAAGCTTTGGATTCTAGGGTTTCGCTGCTCCAAATGGGTCATCATGGCATTTTTGCTATAATTTTTTTTCTATGATGTTTCAGAAGCAAAAAAATAAAAATCCACTTGATAAGAAATCACATTCAAGCTCAAGTCTTAATTTCAAAGCTTTTCACACTATATTTGCGGAGATATGATCTGAGGAAGTTGGTCTTTTTGGAGACTCCTGAATTGCATTCCAAACAGGTGACCTGGGGAAAATCGTCATAACTTTCTCTTTGAGCATTGGATTGAAATTTCGTAAGAAGGTACAAAAAGAGAACATACTATAGTTTCTTTTATATATTTTTCAAAGCCAAAGGTTCAAACAGGGACACGTGTCATGTCGTACAAATTCGCTCTACTAAACTAGTCTATAATTAGGTCACTGTGGGAGATTTGGCATAACTCTTCCTTGGAGAATCCAATTGGGATCCGACTAGTGGCATTGGAAAGAGGACATAGAGGGATATTGCAGGTTGCAATTTCAGAACTGGATGATCTAAAATTACAGAGATACATCAGAGGAAATATCGAGCTCCTACAAAGTGAAAAAAGGTGTCTAGATTTTTTTTTTAATTTTTGCTTAAGCTTGGTTTGAAAAATTATTTTGAAGGAATTCAAAGGGCATAGTAGAGAATTATTATCGGCAACTGATGCCTCGAGGAAAGAAAATGCAATCACCGAGTAAGAAACTTGAAAGCTCTAGCATGACTGATGAAGAAGAGGAAGAAATGCTACATGATATATCAAAATTACAAGACCAAGTGCAACAAATCTCACCATCACAACAGCTAACAGAAGCTAAGATAGATGGTGGAAAATATAAAGGGCGTGGAAGCTAAGATGAATGGCGTGGAAGCTAAGATTGACAATTTGAAGATAGATTTGAAGACAGATTTGAAAAATTTTCTACAAGAAATACTTACTAATGGTGAAAGGGTAGTAAAGGAAACTCATGATGCGAACAAAAGAAATGTTAGTCATGATTTCATAGACTCTAATGATGGATCGAAGACCCACCATATTCCAAAAATTGATATGAGGAAGTTTGATGGCAATGATCCCGCAACATGGATATTAAATATGGAGCAATTTTTCAATCTCAATAATGTGCAAAAACACACAAAAGGTACATATTGGAACTTTATATTTGGAACCAAATCAGTTTGTATGGTATCAATGGCTTTTCTCTTGTAAACAAATTATCGCTTGGGAAATTTTTATGGAACAATTGACAACACATTATGAGGATACAAAAAGCAACGCTTTTTTTAGCTAATTGATAAGTCTCAAACAAAAGGGTTCAATAATGGAGCACATTGAGGAGTTCTAAAAATTGAACATAACAGTAAAAAATATTCCAGAGGAGCATAGGATTGATGTTTTCATAGGGAATTTAAAGGACAATATCCAACATGATGTTCACCTGTGGGAACCTGATTCATTAGAGAAGGCATTCAGGTTAGTAAGAAAAATGGAAGAAAAATTATGGCAACCAGGAAGCATACCACTCACAACTATAAAGATGGAAGTATTGTTGCCCTTAGCCTTCCACAACCTATAATATTGACACCACAACGATTGGAAGAAAAAAGAGAAAAAGGGCTTTGTTACAGTTGTGATAGAAGATACACTAAAGGTCATAAGTGTGCTGAGAAGAAATTATTCTACATATATTGTGAAGAGGAAGAAGAAAAGGAGCAAGAAAGGTCAAAAGAAGAGGATATACTCCAGGAAAAAAGCCTAGACAAAGAAGAAATGAATCCAACCATATCTTGTAATGCATTGGCTGGAATTACTGCTCTTCAAACCATCAAGATAGAAGGACAAATTAAGAAGAAAAAGGTAATGTTGTTGATTGATTAAGGAAATACCCACAATTTTATTCATTGTAAGGTAGAAAAAGAATTGAATTGCTTCCTATATCCAGCACCAGAGTGTCAAGTGATGGTTGCAAATGGAGGAACAACAAATTTCTCTGGAAAGTGCCATAATATCAAGCTATCCATGGGAGAATATGTATTGACTAACCCAATGCTTTCCATTCCAATGGGAGGTGCTGATGTTGTATTGGGAATCCAATGGCTACAATCCTTGGGTATAATAGCTTTTAATTTTCAAGAACTTTTCATGAAATTTTATGCGGAAGGAAAGGAAGTTGAATTAAGGGGTATTGCAAGGAAACCGAGAAAGATAATCAGCTCTAACGGTATGAAAAATCCTCTATAAAAGGAACAAAGAGGTGTAATTCAAAATTATGTTCACTAGATGTTTCCACATCGATATCATCTATTTCTCCAGATCTCCAAAAAGTCTTGGACAATCATTCCAAGGTATTTGAGACTCCAAAAGGTCTCCCACCTATTCGCGATCATGATCATGCTCTTCATCTGATTCTAGGAAGTGTTCCTCCAAACATCAGGCTGTACAGATATCCCTATGCCCAAAAAAGTGAAATTGAACATATGGTTGCAGAAATGCTAGAGGCTGGTATAATTCAACCTAGTCAAAATTCTTTCTCTGCTCTAGTAGTATTGGTGCACAAGAAGGATGGATCATGGCGCATGTGTCCAGATTATAGGGAGTTGAATAAGCTCTCTCTTAAATATAAGTTTCCCATTCCTATCATTGATGAATTACTGGATGAATTGCATGGATCAATTTACTTCACCAAGTTGGATCTTCATTCAGGATATCATCAAATCAGAATGAAGATTGAAGACATTTCAAAAACAACATTTAGAACTCATGAGCGTGATTATGAATTTTTGGTCATGCCTTTTGGCCTTACCAATGCACCTTCTACATTTCAAGGTTTGATAAATTCCATTTTCAAACCCTTCCTTAGAAAATTGGTGTTAGTGTTTTTTGATGATATACTAATCTACAACAAGTCTTGGAAGGATCATGTTGAACATGTTGTCAGGGTGCTACAACTATTGGAGGAGAAACAACTATATGCAGAAAGATCCAAATGGTTCTTTGGAGTACAAGAGGTGGAATATCTGGGTCATATTGTATCTCATGAAGGAGTTAAGGTAGACCATAGCAAAATTAAATCCATTAGGGAATGGAAAATCCCCGCATCCATAAAGCATCTGTGAGGATTTCTCGGGTTGATAGGGTATTATTGCAAGTTTGTTCAGAATTATGGGAGAATAGCAGCACCTCTAACAACATTATTGAAGAAAGATGCATTTCCATGGACTCCAGAAGCAACAAGGGCATTTGAACATCTTAAAGAGGCAATGTGCCAAGCACCAGTCTTAGCTACATTGGACTTCACAGAAACCTTTACTGTCGAATGTGATGCTTCAGGAAATGGAATTGGTGTTGTTTTAATGCAAGATGAAAGACCCATTGCTTTTGAAAGTCGTCCAATCAAGGGAAAGTTTTTACACAAAGCTATTTATGAGAAAGAAATGTTGGAAATACTACATGCAATTAAGAAATGGCGACCCTACCTAATGGGAAGACACTTCAAGGTAAAAACAAATCATGATAGCCTTAAATACTTTTTAGAACAAAGATTATCCTCTGAAGAGAAATAAAAGTGGGTCACAAAAATGTTGGGTTATGACTTTGAAATCATCTACAAAAAAGCGGAGAAAAATGTGGTCGTAGATGCACTTTCAAGAAATGATGAGGATGTGGAAGCATTGTTGTGTGCCATTTCTATTATCTAACTGGATTGGATAAATGAAGCAAGGGAGGAATGGAAGAATGATGAAGAAGTGTGGGCACTTATTTGTAAGTTACAACAATATTCCATTACATCTAATACATTTAGCTGGAAAAATTATTCGTTATGGTACAAAGATCACTTATGCCTCTATAAGAATTCCCAACTAAAACAAACGATTCTTATGGAATTGCACACTTCTCCCTTAGGAGGGCACTCAGGATTTTTAAAAACTTACCACAGGGTTAAGAAGGAATTTTTTTTGGATGATCGTAAATCAGCTATTCAAAATTTTTTGGCAGAATGCTTGGTTTGCCAACAAAATAAAGTTGAAACAATTAAGACCCCGGGTCTATTACAACCTTTATCCATTCCAAACAACCATTGGGAGGAGGTTTCAATGGATTTTATCATAGGTTTACCGAAGTCTGAGGGAAAGAGTGTCATCATGGTGGTAGTTGACAGACTTACCAAGTATGCACACTTTTGTACATTATCACATCCATTTAAATCCAGTACAGTTTCTACTACATTTATGGAAACAATTCAAAATCTACATGGAAACCCAAATATTATTGTAAGTGACAGGGATCCCATTTTCACTGGAAATTTTTGGAAAGAATTATTTTCTTGTCTCGGTACTCAGTTAGCTCATAGCTCATCTTATCATCCTCAATCTAATGGGAAAACTGAGATAGTAAACAAATATTTGGAAGGATATCTTCATTGCTTTGTATCTGATAAACAAACACAATGGGTCAAATGGTTGCCTCTCACTAAATGGTGGTATAACACTTCCTTCCATACAACAACAAAAATGACCCCATTTATGGCACTTTATGGATATCAGCCACCATCCATCACATCAAATTTAAGAGAAAATTCTCAGGTTCGTGCAATGGAACATCACATCGAGCATCAACAACAATTCCTCCAACTCTTAAAGGATAACCTCGTGTTGGTGTATAATAGAATGAAACAACAGGTAGATCAACATCGCAGTGAAAGAAGTTTTTATGTAGGTGATAGGGTATTCCTACAACTACAACCATATAAACAAATGTCCCTCAAGCAAGCTAAGAAGGATAATAAATTATCACCAAAGTATCATGGTCCATACAAGGTGTTGCAAAAGATTAGTACTATGGCATACAAATTGGAGCTGTTAGGATATTCCGACACATAGGAAATAGTTAAGTTCAACTTGGCCTAGTATAGAGTTAGGTAAAGTGTGTTTCTTTACCGTTGTACAATTTGTAACTTACAATCCGACGGTCATGATATGTAGTGATCCGACGGTTCACTCTCTCCTCGGTATTACCGACACTTGATCCGTGGCTTGACACCCGATTGGTCCATGAGTTCTATTTAAAGCGCATGGAGGGTCATTGTTCGGGTAATCCGTGCATGAGAGAAGCTTATGTAAATTTTCATTCTTTGATTAATAAATTGCCTGTAGTAGCCACGTTGGCGCAGACCGTGGACTGTTTCCCTCTTTGAGGGTTTTAACCACGTCAAAAATACTGGTGTATTGATCTGTGATCTGGTTGTGAGTGGTGTCCTTTTGTTGTTCTTTCTGAGGAACTTACCCTGTAAATTCCTACATGGTATCAGAGCTATTTGAGGGCCGCGTCCATTGGTGATCCAAATCTGAAGCCGGTAGAACTGCATGCGGCTGTCGTTTCCTAGATCTATTGTTTCTGACTGCTTTCGGGCCGATAGGATTGCTCTGTTGCGTTCAGAGCATCTGTTCCAGTGAGGAACCCCTTTCGTTTCACGCGAAAAGGTTTCCGGTAGCGCTAGCTGCGTCATTTTTCAGATCGGGAGGTATATAGTGTTTTCGCAGTTTACTGTTATTTTCTCTCTGCTTATTTCGGTTTCGGTTTATTTAGCCCTTTTTTTTTAACCGGATCTATACCTTTCATTTCTGCATATGCTCTTTTCCCTGCGACTCTGTGCGATATGGGAAAATCAGAAACAGAAAGGAAGGATTTTTCTCATGCATATGCTCTTTTCCCTGCACCTTAGTGTGATCTCGGAAAATCAGAAACATTGAAAAAAATATTTAGTTTTTTGTCTAAAGCTAACTTTGAGCCGCAAGGTTCATTTTTTTAAAATATCTAGTTTTTTGGCTAAAGCTAACTTCGAGCCGCAAGGTTCGTTTTTCTTTGCATATTCGTGTTGGGTTTTGTGTTTTGTGTTTTGTAGGGAAAAAGAGCTTTCTCAAGGCAAGCACGCAAACGAAGGCTGCCTCCCCCCCCGCCCCTCTATCTCTCTCTCTCTCTCAATTTTTTTGTATAGATCAATTGGTTCAAAGCTATTTTAAGAGAGTAGAGGTCTTGGGTTCAAGTCTCCATTTTGTGGGGGCGGATTTTTTCATTCCCGCACATTCGCGCACTTTGCCGGCAACTTCAACAAATGTTTTTTCAAAAAGCCATAACTTCTTCATCCGGAAGCCTTTTTCATAGCCGTTTTTTTTAAAACAGCCTAATGTTTTGAGATCTATCCATTGGAACACTTACTTTCAGCATCTTCAACTTCAGTTTTTAAAAAAAAATGGAAAGTCCATGCCAAGTCATTCTTGACAGCACTAACTACTTCCAATGGATAGCCTACATGGAAGATTTACTTAGAAGTAAAGGTCTCTACAGAATAGCCACAGACCAAGAGAAGAAACCAAAAGATGAAGACAAGGATGCAAAATGGGAAAATAGACAAGATCAAGCACGTGGTTTGATAGGGATGTCTATTTCTCCTGATCTTAGATTCCATATTGCAGAACTTGAGACTCCTCATGAAGCATTGGAAAAAATCACTAAAGTTTTTGGGATTAAAAATGAAATTAGAGCCCATCAACTTGAAAATGAGTTGCTTACTTTGGATCCTAATAATTTTTCTTGCATTGAAGATTTCTTGTCCAAATTCAAGACCCTCAGATATCTCTTGGAAGGTGTTAAGGTTAAGAAAGAAGATAGTAACCTTATTTATTCCATCCTTACTAAGTTGGGACCAGCCTACTTTGTATTTGTTTCCACTTTCCATTCTACAAGGGAAGCTTTCATTTGTCAAGGAAAAGACTACAAGGCCCCTTCCTTTGACTCCTTTTGTGATTCCTTAATAAGAGAACAAGAAAAACTCTTACACCTTGGTCTTCTTAATATTGGAAACTCTTCCAAGAAAGCGTTATCCGCTCAGCAACAACCAAATTCAGTGAATCCTAAGAAGTCATATCCTAAAAAGAATGGTCCTAAACCAAACAAGGGTCCTAAGAAAACTCAGCCTCAAAATGAAAGATCATTTCAGCAAAATGATAAGACCAATAAAAACAAATGGAAGAAGACTGATAGACATTGTAACTTTTGTAATCGAGATGGCCACTTAGAATCTAAATTCTTTAAGAAGATGGAAGCCTTGGAAGCCGCAATGAAGAAACATAACATCCATGTGGAGCATACTTCAACTTCAACTTCCGGAATGGCACTTTCTGCATGTCGTTGTCAATCATCTCAGTCTGGTTATGCATTAAATGTATCTTCTTCTTCTCCTTCTCATGAGTGGCTCATTGATTCTGGAGCCTCTTATCACATGGCCAAAAACCAAGCCATGTTTTCTTCTTTAAATGATTGTAACACCAAAAATATATATGTTGGTGATGATAGATCTCTTAATGTTGTAGGGACTGGAACTGTTCATCTAGACAATGGTAAGTTTAATGATGTATTATGTGTTCCAACCTTATCCTGCAACCTTCTATCTGTATATCAGATAACTCATTCAGGTGAAGGTAAAATTGTTGAATTTTCACCTCATGATGTTGTAATCAAGGATCTAAGAGATCCTAAACAGATTCTAGCTACTGGTATTGCTGATGATTCCACAAGGTTGTATAAGTTTCACAACTTTGGGTCATCAAATCTTCCCTTAGTATTTGTTGCTCATAATGATGAAGTGAGCAAACTTTGGCATGAGCGATTTGGTCACTTAAACTATCGCTCCCTTCAGCATCTATGTAAAGAAAATATGGTGACGAGTCTTCCTATGGTATCTTGCAGAGATGGTGTTTGTTCCGGATGTGTACTTGGAAAACGTCATCGGGACGGTTTTGACAAACGTGCCTCTTGGCACGCCTCAGCCCCTTTACAGCTTGTGCACAATGATTTATGTGGTCCACTTCATGTTGCTTCATTCTCTGGCTGCAAGTATTTCTTAACTTTCATTGATGATTTCTCCAGACGCACTTGGGTATACTTCTTAAAACTCAAGAGTGACGTATTTAACACATTTTTGGCCTTCAAAGCCTTTGTTGAAAAACAATCTGGACATCAAATTCTTAAGCTAAGAACTGATAATCGTGGAGAATATGTTAAAAACACATTCATCAACTTTTGCACCGAAAATGGAATTCAAATGCAACATACTGTTCCATACACTCCACAACAAAATGGTGTAGCTGAAAGGAAAAATCGCACCTTAAAGGAAATGGCTAATTGTATGCTGCAATCTAAAGGACTCAGTCTTAGTTTTTGGGCTGAAGCAATTAATTGTGCAAATTATATAATCAATCGCACTCCTACTAAGGTTCTAAATAATATCACTCCAGAAGAAGCTTGGAGTTCCATTAAACCAGATGTAAGTCACTTTCTTGTTTTTGGAAGTGAAGCATGGGCCCATATTCCAGATGAAAAGCATAAAGCTTTAGAACCTAAGAGTGAGAAATGTACTTTTGTTGGATATTCTGAAGATGTAAAAGGTTATAGACTTATTCCATTTAAGTCCAAAAATGTTATCATTAGAAGAGATGTAAAATTTGATGAAAATAAATCGGCCTACGAGCCTAGTCCAGCGGATGTGCCACCTCTTCCTATCTCTTCTACTTTTGAAAACATTTCTTCTTCATATGATGAAAGTGAGGATGATAATCCTCCCCCACCTTCTCAGGATCCTCAACTTCCAATATGGGTCCGTGCTACTCAGGATACAGCAGGTGATCTTGCCGGTGATCCTACAGATCAGAGACGTACACGTTCTCAGTTTGAAAGAGCCTCTTATTTACTGGCTCAAGCTCCAGTAAATCATGATCCTGACACTTTTGCAGAAGCTTCAGGCCATCCACATTGGGAAGCAGCTATGAATGAAGAATATCATTCATTATTGACAAATGATACATGGGATCTTGTTCCTCTACCAAAGGGACGCAAACTTGTTAGATGTAAATGGGTTTACAGAACCAAGTATGGACCAGATGGGAAAGTTGATAAACATAAAGCTCGTCTTGTTGCTAAGGGTTTTTCACAGGTTGAAGGCATTGACTACATTGAAACCTTCTCCCCTGTTGCCAAAATGAACTCTATCCGCCTTGTTCTTTCCCTTGCTGCCTCTTTAAAATGGGAAGTCCATCAGATGGATGTTAAATCTGCCTTCTTGCATGGGGACTTGCATGAAGAAATCTATATGGAACAACCCATTGGCTTCATCCAAACAGACTCCAGCCTTGTATGTCGACTTAAGAAATCTCTCTATGGTCTCAAGCAAGCTCCTCGGGCTTGGTATGCCAAAATGGATAGCTTTCTTTTAGAATCTAGCGTTTCTCGGTGTTATTCTGACAATACTGTCTACACCAAGAAAGTGGGCAACTCTCTTATCATCCTTGTTCTTTATGTTGATGATATTATTATTACTAGTAGTGATCCCAACCTTATCAACCATGTGAAGTCCAGCCTTAAAAAGAAATTTGAAATGACAGACTTAGGACACTTACACTATTTTCTCGGTCTTCAAGTCTTGCAATCCAAGGAGGGTATTTCCCTTTCCCATTCCAAGTATGCTTGTGATATTCTTCGTCATTTTCACATGGAAGACTGTAAGCCAGCCCCTTCTCCCTTTCAGTCTGGAGTCAAACTTTTAGTCTCTTGTACTTCTCCTGAAGTTGATGCTACCTTATACCGTCAACTTGTAGGAAAACTCTTGTATTTAACCCATACTCGTCCTGATCTTTCCTTTGCTGTTGGCCTTGTTGCTCGTTTTATGCAAAACCCCCTTGAAAGTCATTGGAAAGCAGCCAAAAGAATACTTCGTTATGTTCGAGGTACAGTACAGTTTGGGATTCATTACAGTGCCAAAGCAGCTCCTCTATTAGTTGGTTTCATTGATTCTGATTGGGCTGGTGACCCTGATGATCGGAAGTCTACTGCCGGTTATGTCTTCACTCTTGGTTCAGGACCTATTACATGGGCTTGTAAGAAATAGGATGCCATTTCTCTTTCATCAACAGAAGCAGAGTATCGTGGTGCCGTGGAAGCTAGTAAGGAAGCCTTGTGGCTTCGTCAGATCCTATCAGAGTTTGGCTTTGAGCAGCAGCATCCAACCACACTTTGGTGTGATAATCAAAGTGCCATTCAGCTATGCAAAGATCCAGTCCAGCATCAGCGCAGTAAACACATTGAACTACACATGCACTTCATCAGAAAGCTCATTCATGACCATGTTCTTGAAGTGCAATATTGTTCAACAGATGATCATGTTGCAGACATCTTCACAAAGGCTCTCACAGAGGCGAAGTTCACTAAAATTTGATATATGCTTGGAGTTCAGGAAGTTGTCACTAAGGGGGGATAGGCTCTAGTGCCTCCTTCCTTCTCCTATTGTGTCATATTTGTAAATCCTTCAATCCTATCCCAAGTTGTTCTTAAGGGGGGATGTTAGGATATTCCGACACATAGGAAATAGTTAAGTTCAACTTGGTCTAGTATAGAGTTAGGTATAGAGTTAGGTAAAGTGTGTTTCTTTACCATTGTACATTTTGTAACTTACAATCCGACGGTCACGATATGTAGTGATCCGACGGTTCACTCTCTCCTCGGTATTACCGACACTTGATCCGTGGCTTGACACCCGATTGGTCCATGAGTTCTATTTAAAGCGCATGGAGGGTCATTGTTCGGGTAATCCGTGCATGAGAGAAGCTTATGTAAATTTTCATTCTTTGATTAATAAATTGCCTATAGTATCCACGTTGGCGCAGGCCGTGGACTGTTTCCCTCTTTGAGGGTTTTAACCACGTCAAAAATACTAGTGTATTGATCTGTGATCTGGTTGTGAGCGGTGTCATTTTGGTGTTCTTTCTGAGGAACTTACCCTGTAAATTCCTACAGGAGCTTCCTGCAGCTTCTCGAGCATACCCAACTTTCCATGTTTCATGTTTAAAGAAGGTTATAGGCGACAAGCTTCCAGTTCAAACAATATTGCTAGAACTTGACGAGGAATGAAAAATTATATTGGAACCGGAAGTAGTCACAGAAACAAGAAATAAATAGCTACGAAATCGATCAATTTCAAAGTATCTCATCAAGTGGAAGAACTTATCCGCTAAAGATTCCACATGGGAGGCTGAGAATTTTATGCAGAAGCATCCAAAACTACTCAAGTGTTGAGGACAACACTTTTTTGAAGGAGAGGGGCATGTTAGGTGCCTATAATACTAGTGGTTACCCCATTACTATTGTAGTTGTATCCCTTATTAATATTGTTGTGCCCCTATTGTCCCCATATTGTTATTACTGTGCCCCTTAAAATGCCTCTATTTTTTTTTTTTGCCTTTATATTATTATTGCTAGGTCGGTTAGGTTATATTGTGATTCCTTAGACTCTTATATATAAAAATGAGGTTTAGTCATTTGAATCATCAAAGAATTATTAATTTGTGTAATGTAAAGGGGGTTTCCCCCTCGAAGAGGCTAAATTCTAAGGCGTTGATCTATCTTTTCTATTTTTTGTGAGCTAATTTCATAATAGAGAGGTTCAACCTCTGCATTGGTAAGTTTCTCTATGATTGACGAGATCACCATTTTGATGGAGTATCTTGTCTGAGGTTAGGTAGTTCATAGTTTTATTATTATTTTTCTGTATATTTTTAATTAACTTCGGCCTTCCATCCGAGCAGGGGGTTATACTAGTCTTCTTCCTTCATTCTACCTTTGGATAAGGATCTGTTCTGATCCAAGTAAGTCCTTATGATACAGTTTGTTTAATATTTTTTTCGATTTACTGATTTCTTCACATTTATACTCATCTTCTACTTCCCCTAACATGCTATAATTTACCCTAAACTATTCGATCAGGTTTGGGTGCCGACTTCGAGCTTTTGCGTCCTTCACAAGTAATCAATTTCCCATTTGATTATTAGATATGGTGTGCTTAAAGTTTAGCATTATATTACATATCACACTAATTCCTACGGGTTCTTCTCACGCATGTAATCCTAATCTTAAGAGACCCCATGATACCTGTGCATTGGATGCTGGCATTTTATCCTCATGATTTTTTCCATTACACAGGTTGTTCTTCTTTGCTCAGCTAAGACTCTACTTGCAGATTTTACCCAATTTTCGTTCCTTCTATGACTAGCAGACTTCAAGGTGGTCATGACCCATGCAAGCCATTTTGGGCTCTTAACCACCATTATCATGAATCTTTAGTTTCTTTTCTTCCTTTTGATTCTATTAACCCTCGAGTTGAAGGATTCTACGGTTTGATAAGACATTTGTATATGATTATTTAAGAAAAGCACCTAGATGCTCATACTCTGTTTCTAGTCTCTATGTATCTTGAAAATCCTCATGAATATTTAATACGCTTGAGTCTATGTTGATTAATATATGTCAGTTATTTCAGTTTTTTTCGTGCTATGACTGAAGCATGTGATTGCCCATCTGGGAGTTTATCAATTTACCAAATTTTCCTATTAGGATATACTCTCGTATATATACTATGTTCTACTGTTTTCTATTTTGTTTAATCGTTGTCACTCCATATCTAGGATTAAAACAACTTCAATATTTTACTTATCCTTTAAAAAGGTTACAGCATTTCATGTGTTGTTGTTTCATCTATGAATCTCTGCATTGATTTCTATGATATGAAGCTCTCACACTATATACATGTTTGAGGAATGCTCAAAATTATCATTTCAGATTTCTTTATTTATTTGATTTGATGCGTAAAACAATTCTTATGTATAAGTTTTGATATCGTTTACCTTTATTTACCCTATGATCATTGGCATGATTCTCTTAACCTTCAGAGAATCTGGCATACAAATTTCTCTGGGGATTGTACCCACGATTTCCGTTTGGTGACAAGATTTCTACTCAGATTCTCCTCGACTCTAGGATGTTATCTGCCCTCACATCATGGCACATTAATTTATTTACAAGATGATACTAACTTAATTGTCCCTGTATTTAAACTTCTTATTCTTTTTCCCTATATACCATTTCTATGGATAGCTCCCCTGACCAGCAAGTACATACTATTGGATTCTTATTGCTGGTGCTTATTAATAGTTTCCCATAGCATTCACACGTATTAATAATTATTATAATACCCCCCTATTTTACTTAGCCGACATCCAATGTATTCATAGTCTTCCACACTAACTGAAAAGAATTTTCTACTATAAGATCATTATTAATATATGATAATATAAGGTATACAAACTTCAATAGTCTGTTTCATAAGTACTCAAACATCAATAAGTAGATAGCTAATGTGCCTCTGTAACTATCAATTCATGAAACATGTTTATCCATTTATCTAGCATAACTATACCTATTCGTACATCTTCTACCAGGAGGAATTACAAACCTTCATCATGCATCGAGCTATTTTAATTTTTTTTTTCATCTTTTTTCTATAACTCGATAGGAAAATAATTGTGCATATATATAAAAATCTTAAACATAATATATTAAGGAGAATAATAAAACATATGCTGCTAGTAAATATCACCTATCGAATATGTTCAATAACAATCTTTCCACTACAGGAAATAATCATCAGCCTTTATATGAATAAAACATGTGATTTATAAATCTAACACATTAATCCTAACATGCATCTAATCTAATTTCTAAAGGCATAGTAAGAATTTTCTGACCAAAATTCTTATACACAAAAAATCATTGGCTAACTTCAACAGACCTCCCAACCATGAATCCTCTGATTCCCCTCGAGCTATGAAAACTTGCCTTCTGCATGAATAACCTCTACTCTGCTTTGATAGTGCATATTTAACATCATCTTGTTCAAAGATTTTTCCTAGGTAGCGTCCTGCCTTCAGGGGTTCTGTTTCCCCTCAGCTTAGGATTTTTCCATGTTTTTCTTTTCCTTAAAGCTAAAAGCTTGCTTTGCAACTTGCAGTGCTTTTATTACCAGTCTTTATTTCCCACCGGATTAACACAATTATATATATTTCTATATATAATTTTCTTTAGGAAATAAATCATGTTGAATTTGATACCTCTCAGATTCTGGCAAGGTTCATCCTCTCTTTTGGGGTCAACTCATGAATTTTCCGAAATTCATAATTATCATATTAACAATCTATATTAATTAAAATATAAACATATATATACTTATAGTTATCATCTACTAGCATATGTTCTTTTTGTAGTTATTCAATAATGTTTGAAGTTCATGAAAATGGGACATATTACATCATCCCCCCCTTAAGCTTAACACCATCCTCAGTGTTATTATTAAGTCTAAAAACAATTCATGGTAGGAAGCCCTTATAACCTCTTCTTTTTCCCACGTCGCCTCCTCATGAGTAAACTGTCACCACTACACTTTAACTTGAGATATGACCAAAATTCCACAGTACGATTTCCCTCCGCTCCATCACACGGAGTGGTTCGGGCGAGAAATATCGTTCGAGCTCCACCTATAAAATATGCAAATAAATTACATGAGTGTTGTCATGTATATATATTTTTATAATGATACATGAAAGACATTATGCACTTTAATATGAGCTGGGAGATCTAATTGATAACCTACTAGACCTATTCAATCTAACACTTCGAATGGTCCACAGTTTCGCGGTGCTAATTTAGCACAGCCACCAGTACTGAAGGTACTCTTGCGAGGTCTAACCCTCAATTACACATGTTCCCCAATTTGAAATTCCTTAAAACTTCTTTTTTATCTGCATAGCTTTTCTGTCTGTCTTGAGCTGTCCAGATATTTTACTGAATTCTTTTCACCATCTATTCCATTTAACTCAATAGTTCAGGTCCATTAATCATGTTATCCTCTGGTTGACTCCAACTGAGAGGAGTATGGCATTTTTTGCCATATAGGGCCTAAAATGGGCTCATCTTGATGGAAGCTTGGTAGCTGTTGTTATAAGCAAACTTGGCTGAATGTAAATAGTCTTCCCATTTTGTGGGTCTGTCCATCACATACGTTCGTAGAAGATCCTCTAAGACTTGATTTCTTCTCTCAGTTTGTCCATTTGTTTGTGGGTTGTATGCTGTACTAAAATTTCGTTTGGTACCAAAATTCCCAAATAGGGACTTCCAATATTTCGAAGTGAATTTGGTGTCCCGATTTGATACAATCATTTTTAGTATGTTATGTAATCTAAATATATCTTTCATAAAGATATTTTCTATTTGTGTTGTACCAAATGTTGATTGTATGGGAATGAAGTGGGCTACCTTGGTCAGCATATCTGCTACCACCATAATGGAATCATGTTGATATCGGGTTCTTGGTAGTCCAATAATGAAATCCATGGAAATCATTTCCCATTTCCACTCCGGAATAGCTAGTGAATTCAACAACCCTACTAGATGTTGGTGTTCTATTTTGACTTGTTCACATTATAGACACTTCACCAAATAATATGCTACATCCTATTTCATTCTAGCCCAACATAATTGTTTCCTTAATGCAAATGTCATTTTCTGGTATCTCGGATGACCTGCATACGGTTCTTTGTGTTGTTCATCCAATATTAATCATCTGAGGGGTGTGCTATTTGGAATCACACATCTACCTCGGCAGGTGATCAATCCCTTTGAGTTGATCACATACCTTGTTCTCCTACCTTGCTCTATCTGTTTGTACAATTCTTCGTATTAGAGGTCATGTTTTCTTGCCAACCTCACTTGTTCCTCAAAATATATTTTTAATTTCACTCGTATATGTGCGGCTTTAGCATGGCCATGTCGAATTAACATATCAACAATTTTATTCTCCTTTCCCTTGATATGTTTAATTTCAAATTCAAATTCACTGAGAAAGGCAAGCCAACTTGTCTGTCTCACATTCAAATCGGTTTGACTAAAAAAGTATTTAAGGCTGATGTGGCCGGTCATTAAGGCAAACTTTTTACACAACAAATAATGTCTCCACATTCTTAGTGCATGGATTATTTCCGCCAATTCCAGATCATACACAACATAATTTTTCTCATTTTTTTTCAATTTTTGGGACTCATAAGCTATCACAACATCATTTTGTAGCAATAGGCCTCCTAGACCCTCAAGGCATGCATCTATGCATACCACAAATTCTTGTTCCAGATCTTCTATCCATAACACCAGAGCTATGGTCAACATTCTTTTTAGTTCATTAGAACTTTCCTGACACTTTTCCATCCATTCAAAAATTGTTCCTTTTTTTTTGTAATGAGGTGATGGGGTATGCTAATTTGGAGAATTTTTTTTACAAATCTACAATAATATCTTGCAGTCCCCATAAAAGAACAAACCATAGAAACATCCTTTGGTACTGGCCATTCCAAAATCACTGAAATATTTTCTAGATCTACTGATAATCCTTCCTTGGATATGACATGTCCTAGGAACTGTATCTTGTTTTTGAAAAATTCACACTTGTTGTTCTTGGCGTACAATTTATTCTTCCTTAAGGTCTGCAACACCATTTTTAGATGTTCTTGGTGTTCCTCCTCATTTTTGGAGTATACCAAGATGTCATCTATAAAAACAAATACAAAGTGATCCGAGTATTGGTGTAACACATTGTTCATAAGACACATGAATGTCGCTAGAGAATTGGTGAGACCAAAAGATAACACCACGAACTCGTAGTGACCATAACGTGTTATGAAAGTCATTTTCCATATATCTTCCTCCTTAATCCATAATTGATGATGCCCCATTCTTAGGTAAGTTTTTGAAAAAAATGAGGCCTCTCTAACTTTATCAAACATGTCATCTATTCCTGGTAAGGGATATCGGGTTTTTACTGTTAATTTGTTCAACTGACAATAGTCTATAAACATTCGGTATGTACCATCTTTTTTTTTTACAAAACGAACCGATGCCCCCCAAGGAGATACGTTGGGTCTGATATATCCCTTGTGCAATAACTCTTGTAATTGCATTCTTAACTCTAATAATTCTTGAGTGCTCATGCGGTAAGGAGTCGTAGAAACCAGAACAACACTAGGTACCAATTTTATTGTGAAATCTATATCCCGAAACGGGGGCAGTCCTGGAAATTCTTCTGCAAAACATCGAGATATTCCTTAATGACTAGGATCATTTCTAACCTCTCTTACTCAGTGTTCTAAAGGATGTCTTCAACCTGTACCAAATAAAGTTGACAACCTTTCCTGGCACTTCTTTTGAACTGTAAGGCAGAAATTTATCTGATCGTTACTAGTTTTGATTTTAGCTTAATGACCATCATAACCCCATTAGTTCCTAAATAGGTCACTGATTTCTCAAGATAGTTTATAATAGAAAGTTTCTATTCTAACCAATCCATTCCCACTAGTATTTCATATGACCCAAGCGGAAGGAGGTTTAATTCTATTGTCGAGAAATAACCATTAAGATCACCAGGGCATTGTTTCACATACTGAGTAACTTTTGTCCTAGTACTCGTGGCTAATTGTACTAGCGATGCATTCCTAAATTTCTTTGTTTTCAATCTACATCTCTATATATTTTGAGGGCTAACATAGCTTAACGTAGCTCCAGGATCTATTAAAATGGACACAGTCTCATTTGATATTTTACCTTCTATTTCTAACATAGTATATTGATGATCTGTTTGTCAATTTTCCATGGTAGTGCTGATCCTTGGCATGCTTCTTGTAATATCATTTACTGTGGTGGCCTCCCATACTATCTGTATGTTATGCATTGATCAAGAGTTATGTGGGTAGTCTCTAATCATATGAGGTCCCCCACACCTCCAACATCTTAATAGTTCTTTGGTGGTGTCATTATTTTTGTTGTTCTATTCTATCACTCTTCAACCTGTGTGAGACTAAGCTGGTAGCAGTTTTTCTTCTCTGTTCTCTTTCCTCCTCTGATGATCTCTACAAAATCATCTTAAATAAAGTGTTTTTTTCTTCTTCATTCCTCCACATGTTCTTCCACCATCCTTATTCTTCCATAGTTTTCCACCTTCACTTTTCATTTTAAGTTGATGATGGCATAGCCTTGCTTTTCTGATTACTTCATCCATAGTTTTTGGGTTATCAGACTTGATTCTTTCCTTGTAAGGGATTGACAAATAGTTTAGAAAGCACTAAATTTTTTCTTTCTCTTCCTTTAGATAAGGCACATAACGCAACAAATTGGTAAATTTGTCCATACTTAGTTGCCCCAATTTCAGCTCATGAAATTCGTTAGCCTTATCATCATAATATCTTTAACCTAGGAATCTGGCCTCGAATTATTGCTGAAATTCTTCCCACGACACTATTCTTTCTTCCAGTGCTTCGACACTCTTCCACTCCTCCCACCACAGAGTAGCTTTTCCCTGCAATTGGTAAATTGCGAATTGCGCCTTAAGGTTGCTTTCATATTAGTATATCTGGAAGTATTTTATCATATTTAGCAGCCATGCCTCTGCATCTTCCTCTTTTCCACCATTAAACACTGGTGGTTTGATATTTCTAAATTCTCCTTGTAGTTCGACCTTCCGTCATTTCTTGTGTGCTTTTGAGGATTCAGAATTAGTTTCTTCTTCATTCCCCGACTTGTCAGATCCTATCTTCCCTATACCTTATTGATTTACACTCTTATGTTTAGACTTCTCTGTCCATTCTCGGATGAGCCTCTCCTGATACTCACTGGCCTTTAACAATTTCTGGCTACTGTCATGGAGTTGAACCATCTCCACATGTAATGTCTTACCATCTCTACTAATTGAGACTTCATGGAAGTAGCACTGCCAGCCTCACCCAGATCCACATATAATTCCTCATTTCCAGCATTTGGAGGAAAAGATCCTTCCATTGATGTTAACTTTTTCTACCTACAGCAACATTCATTGTTCAAATAGATAAAGGCAAATCAACACACCCTTACTTAATATTTAATTTATTTTGCACAGTTCATTTTAATTTGGTTGTCCCTATATAGGCTCAACATAGAACTGTTCTCTGACAGCATTTGTAACGAACCAAATTCCACCCCTTGACTCCTTAATTTTATTTATTTATTTTGGGTAACAACATACTCGAATATCTAAGGAAATAAATCAAGCCTATCTTGATCATTTCATTATAGAGGCAAACTCACATATTGGTGCATTAACCAACCTTCCTTAAGTGGTCATAGTGAGCAAATGTATTACTAATATCACAACATTATAATGTTAATGCGTTTTCCCATTTACGCATTTTTTTAACATATCAATTTATTTGTTATATGCATATGTTAAATGTTCATAATTAAAACGTATAACATTTGATCTCTAAATGATAAATATAATAAAAATTCTCATGTTGATTCTCTAAGACCTGATAACCATAGGTCTATTCAACATGGAATATAACATATAAATTTTCATCTATGTACAATGAATATAACAATAAACCTATGACAACTTTGGAGATCTATTACTCGTCGGTCTGTTCAACATTTAACACAGTAATAAATATTAAGTTTCACGTGATTCACAACTTTAACTCAGGTTGACTATCTTCGAGCGTTAACACTATTGTAAGATTACATTGTTCATTGCTCCTTTCTTGTCGTAAGGGTATCTATTTATGACCTGTGGTCCTCGGTCTTCACACGGCACTTGTGCCTGCATATCTATTTAATTTCTACAAGACTTTGATTGTACACATGTAACGTGGCACTCACCTCTATATTTATTTCTATTATTTGGGAATCGATCAATAGTCCATATGTTTCCTTTCTAAGATCCATGGCTCTGGTTATTTTCACTAACCCCTAAGCATCACCTTTACTCTATCTTCCCTTCATCTCTCTCACTCTGAGGAAGAAGGTCATTGGTCCTTTACTTCGGCCCACTTGTAGAGAAATATGGGTGTCAAGGGTGTGCAGGCCATAGGGTGCCGGAACCATGTGAACAACAAGAGAGAAAGAGAGGTTCGACCTTTGCATTGGTAAGTTTCTGTATGATTGATGAAATCACCATTTTGATGGAGTATATTCTCTAAGGTTAGGTAATTCATAGTTTTTTTATTTATTTTTTGTCTATTTTTAATGGAATTCGCCCTTCCATCCGAGTAGGGGGTTATACCAGTCTTCTTCCTTCATGCTACCTTTGGATAAGGATATGTTCTGACCCATGTAAGTCCTTATGATATAGTTTATTTAATATTTTTTTTCGATTTACCAATTTCCCTGCATTTATACTCATCTTCTACTTCCCCTGGCATGCTATCATTTACCCTAAACTGTTCGAGGAGGTTTGGGTGCCAGCTTCCAGCTTTTGCATCGTTCATAGGTTATCAATTTCAATTTTGATTATTAGATATGGTGTGTTTAAAGTTTAGCATTAGATGACATATGACACTAATTCCTACTGGTTCTTCTCATGTAGGTAATCCTAATCTCAGGAGTCTCAAAGATACCTGTGTGCTGGCTGCTGGCATTTAACCCTCACGAATTTTTTCGTTTCACAGGTTAGTCTTCTCCGCTCACCTAAGAGTCTACTTGTGGATTCTTGGATTGCATTGATAATTTGTTTGGAAAACATAAGCTAGGAATTCATAAAGTAGATAACTCATCCTTTGGTTAAGGGTGATTTAATGTTAAAGAGGAGCTGACATGAAAGTACCTTGAGATCATAAACACTTACAACTAAAACGGGTGTAGAATTGAATGTAGTAAAAACTTTCAGTATAACGACACTAAATTATGCATGCCCCACAAGTTGTTGCAGCATACAAAGGGCAATAGTAAATCATATGGGATGAATTATGATCTGATAATCTCTGAGATATTAGTCTTCTTTAGGACATTAACTAGAAGGTATGATGAAATTATGCATGAATACAGTACTCTACTACTGATATTATAACCAAATGGAACCTTGAAATGACCTGCACTTGAGGAAACTTTTTCTGATTACGTAAAGGAGCCATAGTCATTCAAATTTCCTATCAACTAAGCACAATTGTTTTAATTTCTAGAAAGAAAGAGAAAATAATGTTTGGTATGATACTAACATGGTAGGAAAATATGTGGACAAAGTTTTGTCATGCAGGTGATATCATAGGAATGGTATGATGGGTAGTAGCATAGATGGCACTATGTACAACAGTACATACGGTACCCATATGACTACATGTATTACATGATTTTTTATTATGAGATGTATATCATTGTGTATAATACACATTTGTGCAGATATGTATGAAGACATTAGATAAATGTTTGGCAAGGCAACCAACCTGAAGTTTACACAAAAAGAAGGAAAGTAAGATTGGTATAACTAACCATGATTAATTGCAGTTTGGCATACATAAAATCACGATGAATATATATGATGGATCTACATTGTTATGTGAAATAAATTGTTATGACCTTGCAGGCATATTAATTTGGAAAATATGCTAACTAATGTATTGTATGCAGAGAGACTGTAAGAAGAAACTGTTCCACAGGAACACAAAGGCTACAAAAGAATGCAAGCAGAGAACATGCATTCTTTAGATAAAATAAAGGATAAGCAATAGTCGTGTTAATAAGATTAAGTAACATATTATGATATTATCATAGTTAAGATTTTGCATCTATAAATTCTCACAAATGGTTTGAAAAAAAATGTTATAGGTAGCTATGAAAGGAGAGCACTCCAAGAGACCGATGTAGCTATGGAAGGAGAGGTGTTAGGAGCACTCCTTATGACCGAAGTACATCAAAAAAATTGCATCAGATGGCAGAGCCATGAGAGCTATTAATTCAGAAACCAGCTACCTGTGAACGACGACATGATGCAGTGATACATCGAAGACGATGTAAAATTTAAGTGGAGGAGTATGTAACACCCATCCCTTGTGTACTAAATTATTGTAAACCTAATCTAACATAAATATAGGTGTGATATCCTCCCTTGTGTGTTAAAGGTTTGTAAACCTAATCTGGGTTAAAGCTAGGTGTGATACCCTCCTTTGTAGGTTAAACTATTCTAAACCTAAGTTGAGGAAAGCTAGGTGATATTTAATATGAAAATAAAATGTGTTATTAAATAAATTAATAAAATAAATCGCTTGGAGTGTGGATCACCAAGAGAGGGGAGATTCTTGCCAAATCCCATGGGGAATGTGATAGAGATGAATCTTTAATGATATAGCTTCTAAATGTGATTCTATATAAGCTTGGATGGATTGGATATCCATTGGATGGATAGGAGATAAAGATCCATTGGACATAAAATCTTTGTGGGAGATAAAGGCAACATTTTATGTGGAAAATCCTTGTGGGAGATAAAGACGAGCATTTTTGAAAAAGGCTAAGTAAAATGGAATAATCCATAAAAGCAGGATGCCACTAATGGTAACTAAATCATGAAAGAGGGTATTAAATACCCATTGCATTAATATATTGAGGACAGTTGATCCTTAGCAAGATCTTCGGATCGAGGGGGGATAAGAAGTGATTCATGGATGGGTGGTGGAGCTCCTCCCTCCAAGTGATTGTTTTAGATGTATTCACCTACATAGTATGTGTTGTCTATCACTCTATTAACCTTATGTTCTTATTATTTGTTTCAATTATATAAATGTTGTGTTATATATTGGTATGGAAAGAATTTTAGGTTATGCATATGAAATTTAAGTATTTTAATGTGTTTTGAAGTTAAATTAGTAGAAGAGTATAGCATGTTGAGCTGTATGGGATAGTGGATATGTATTACTTCTAACTTAAGTGCTATCTGGATAATGATTTTGTATTCATATTACATAAGTTATGTTGATAGTATAAATATGTAACTATGTTAAGGGTTTGATCCTTATGTATGTTACACTATTACCTCTGAAAGTAAAGTTAGTGGTAGAGGCTTACTAGTTGGTTATTATCACTATGGCTATGGAACTATATTACTCTTCATAGGGTTCACATGGGGCCATCAATGTGGATGAAACTACTTGCACTAACTTGTTTATGGTATGCTCATAAATATTGGAGATAGTTATTGAATCTAAACATGGTTATCCTTTTAATTTAATGCAGGGACATAATAGGACTTAATGCTAGGTGATAAATTCTTATACATGTGAGTGAATTATGATATAACGTTTAACTTTATAGTTAATGAGGGAATGATTTCACATTCCATGCATGAGGGTTGGGTAGTTATGTTTTATTTACAGTGATAATACAAACCCATAATCCTCTACATGGAAAACCATGCTCGTGTTAGCTACAGTAGACTTAATCTAATGACAATTGATGGTTATCGGTTAACTGTGATTCTCATGTATGGTTAGGTTAGCTACATTATAATTAAGTTATTAAATTTTGATGAGGAAAACTAACTAACGATTGTTATGGGTTACATGTTAGGACTAGTTTTCCTTCCACAAAATTATAAAATTATGCTTAACAATGATGGCAATGTAAATTAATGATAATCATTTCATTAAGATTTCGTTTCGAGAGGATCATAATGGGAATAGCCATTGAATTTAATATTAGATGGTATCTCTGTTGTAATATTTGCATAAGAGCATGGGGCATGCATAACAATTTAGGTGGAAATGCATCTAATTATGGTTCACTCATCTATTTCATGTTTGTCATAAGGAATTCAAAAGATCCCATCATGAACCTGCAAAAACTGTAAGAGGATGTAGATAAGTATAGTTTCAGAACTGATAAATGGTCATGACATAAAAAGGAACATAACACCCGTGTTAAGGGTGAATCTTCACCATCAACGAAGACAAAATTTAAGATTATGGAGCCACGTGTTTGATTTTCAGAGTAGGCTCAAGTGGTTTGTTACGTGTTCATTACAAGTTCTTAATTTTATATATTTTCCTTAAAATTTAGTTAAGGTTCATATTAATACTCTTAATCATTTCTTCCTTAAAACTAATGATATTAATACTCTTAATAATTTAGTTAGGTATTTCCTCCTTTCAAAATTCATTTAGTCAATTCAATTTTTATAATCAACACAACACTATTTTCTCTTCTATTTTGGTCCTTGATGATTTTTGGTGAGACCACTATAAACATAGGACATCATTGAATCCACATACAACATTTATGTATAAATGTATAAAAGAAATTAAGTGATTTTCAATATCAAATTATTGTATGCTTTTGTATATTATTTATGCATTTTCATTCTTTTAAATAAATTTAATATTAAAAATCATTAAAATTAATATTGTTTTACTTAAAAAAAAAGCCCATGAAACCTCAGAGCACGTCCACTCATTTGATGGATGCTAAAGGATATAAATATATGTAAATCATGAAGTGTGATTACAGGGGTTGACACTAGATAATCAAAGACAATCAAACCTATGATCAACAACAACTAAAAATGATATCAAAAAACTCCATATCTAACTCTTGATCACTTATTCCCACTCTCGAGAATAAACAGATTTTATATTTATTATCATAATTTTCAAAACTAAAATGTACATTTTATAAAATTTTAATATTAATGATATTTAAGTTATCTCTTACAATAATTTTATATTTAGCATAATTTAGGGCTTGGAAACTCTCCTTTTATTTATTAATGTAATTATACCCTCTTGAACAAAAGAAAATATCTCTTGAATTAATTTTATGATGCTAATTATTACAAATTGATTTTCATTTCTCAAAATAAAAATGTATAATATATTTTTTAAGATATTGTATTTCTATTTAAATATAATAAGGAACTTTCATTTTTACAAAATTTCAATAATAAATTATCTTCAACTATTATATATCGAATGATTATACATTTATATTCATCAAATTATTATTTTTTGAATTATATATATAATTCATATGTGGTTTTAATAGGTAGGCCCTTGCGATGTTCAGGGCTCACCTTGTTATTTTACCGACATATCCAATCCCAGTTGTATGTATCCAATTTTGTGGTTCTAGCCGAAATCCATTAAGGCCTCTACATGTGATTGGTTTAAGGTATGTCTCTTTCTTCAACATTTTTGAATATTGTATGACCTATGTCTATGGTAAGTTCTTCTCTTTTAGGGCCCTGACAGGTAACTGGTGGCGATATGGGTTTTTCTTAAGATGTGCCTCTTAACAATCTTTATCCTGATAGGTGCTCTAATAGAGGACATTCCCTGGACACTCCTAGGTTTTGGGCTTTGGCTCACTCAGGGTTGCTTGTTTTTCTTTCAGCTAAGTGTTTGTAGGTTGATAGTTGGGTATTTTGAAGTAAAGTGCATGGCTCATACAATAAATAGAAAAAGCAGAGCCACCCATGGCTCTAACGATGGTGGGAAACAAGTTAAATCAGAACCTTATAATTAAGGCTCCTCCTCTGGTAAACACGATGGACAGAATCCAACCTCTCGGATAATTGAGGACACAATGATGGCATACCATGCAGGATTGACCCTGGTACGCGAATTTCTAGCTCAATGGGAAGATGTGCTTAATGAGAAAGCAGGTATTCTCGATCTAGATTTAGAAGAATGGTAGGATCTTGTTCGAGACCTAGGCCACTCCTGGGGATGCACCTCCCAATAAACGTAGACACTACACTTGTATTGGATGATGAAAATCCTCTTGATGAATGCATTGGAACATATCTCCTCAGGATCAATCATGCAGGCCATGGCAGTCTCGGATTAGAGTCAATATTTTTAGCAGCTAAAATTTTAGCTACAACAACATAGTGACCACCTCAGGCACATTGAGAGGAACATCCCTTGCATACTGCAATATGAACTCCTCAGATCAACAACTAAAGATCTGACCCCACTTGATTCTGTAGAAGATGAGTAGTTTGGTGGTTCCCGTCACTTTTAGTTTATAGTAAATGCAGAAGCTTTTGTAAGTCTAGTATTTCCAGTATATTTATAGTTATCTAAATGTTAGGAAGTCCAAAATCAATCAAACATTGATAGCTTGGATAGATAGATTGATTCTATATTGCTTTTGGATGAATTATCATGATGTTAGGTGGCCAACAGATCTGGTTTCCCCTTGGGCAGGTTGAGGCTACCTAATCATTATGATGATGGATGTATCCTGCCCATTTTTCTGAAAATTAATGAAAAACAAAGGAACTACCAAGCTTACAAAAAAAATAAAAAATTATAGAAATAATTTACTAATTATTATGTTTTATAATTATTCATAATTTTACTAAATATACATAAATGTTTTCATCATTATAATAGGCATATGATTATAAAACCTTTTCACTTAGAACTATGTTTTGTATGCTTTTTCATTTATTTCTCTCTTTTATGATTTAAGATTTTTCAAAAAAACTTTTTATGCAACGTTAAAGATAACAAAATCAATTCCTGCAATATATATTTGTAATATATATCACTTAATTCAAAATTATTATTATTTATTTTAAATCTATATTGATATACATATATTTTAATGCTGAATCTATTATGTATACAAGTAGTAATTTTGAATATAAATCATTGTGAAAACATTGTAAACTATTAGTATATGATATAAACTAACACTGAATTTTCCATTCATAACTACAATTTTTAGTTTTGAATATAAAAACATTTAATATGGGAGTAAGAAACATACAAATATAAAAAAAATTAGACATGTCAATAATGGACACGGACAAATAAACATAATTAACGTAACCACTCACACTATACCAATAGGTGTTCGAGTACTAGTATCCTAATCAAGGTGCGAGTTGGGTACGAAATCACTATGGGATTTAGGCCAAAGTTATCATGTTAATGATGGTAATAAAGGACAGGGGGTGGTGTGGATAACCCCACACATGTAAGCTCATGCATGGAAAGATTGGGCACATTAATGAGGAGAGGTGGTGACATATGATGACGAATGCCGTTAGTTGCACATTTGGTCTAATATTTATCAAAATTTCAGCATGAAAGAGCTAGAAACCCTTAGCAAGTAAGAAGGAGCCAAGGTTGAGGGTAGTGGGCATTACATGGGGAGTGCCATGGGTAGTTTACTAGGCTATATTTTGAGTGGCCCTGCCACAATGCCTTTACTCTCATGGGTACATTTTGGTTAGCCCTTCTCTTTCTACTAAATCTTTAGTGATATGTATTAATGTAAAATCTATTTCTTATGTTTGTATTCTTCTCGGAATATTCCACTTACGCAACTATTTCTTGGGAATTATGTTTTCTTATAACCCTTCATTCTACAGATATGTTGATTCATGGAAGCCCTCCTATCCATTCCTAAAGTCAAATCCAAAATTGGAGAAGGGAGGTTAGAGTGTGCTTTATTTATGCTCCTTTGTTAATAACTTGAGGCTTGGGAATCGGGGGTTTCTGTTGCATGTGGCATCATTTGGATGATGCCAACAATAGTCAAATCTATATGGAAAGGGTAGCTTTGAGTCTAAAGAATTTAACGTCAATGGGAAGTTGGTCCAACTGGGTGATAGGATACAGTCGGGGAAGAAGGTGGTTGAATCTTCATTTATGCAAGGGGTCTCTCGACCCTTGATGTAATGAAGAGGTCAAGGTCCATGGTCACACTCTGCAAGATAAGCCTCACATGTCATCTTGTGATAAGCCCCATTGAGGATGGACCAGTTTGGACGAGATCATTCTTGTGCAACATCCTTAGAGGAAATTATGGGTCAGATTTATTGAAATGTTATCTATTCGTTGTTGTTTATTAGTTCTCACAGAAAACGTCCACCCTCAAGACACAAAGCCTCATGTCGCTCTCTCCATTGGAGCCTCCCTATGTGATCAACAATCATGGGCCGACTCTAGGTATTTTATTACAAGGAAACTTAGGAAGGTCTTTATAAGGGTCCTTTGTTCATAGGAAGGGTTTTATGGTATTATTGTGTAGGCTAGTTGATATTAAAAGATATAAAGGAAAATACATTTATTTAGCACTATTGGAAAACATTAGACAATTTTTTTTTGGACTGGTTATAATGCAACCGGATGGTCAGCATACCTAGTTTCCCAATGCGCAGGTTGAGACCATTTGGACATGGACGAAATCAAGTACTAGTACTCAATTTCAAATATGAAGATACATAATATCTTATTCAAAAGAAAATATATTATATCAAATTGAGGAATCCCCAATCAAGGTGCGAGTTAATCAAGAAACCACTATGGTATTTGGGTCACAGTAATCATGCAAATGATGGTCATAAAGGATGGGGGGTGTTGGGGCTAGCCCCTCACATGTAAACTCGTGCAAGGGAATCTTGGGCATATTAATGAGGAGAGGTGGTGGCATAGGACGAATAAAAAGGCTAGTTACATAGTTCATATAATATTTTTGAAAATTTCGAGAGGATAGCACTGGAAACTCTGCAGTTAAGAAGGAGCCAAGGTTGAGGGAAATAGGCATTGTGTGGGGAGTGGAAAGGGTAGTTTACAAGGATAGTGTTCGAGAAACCTCACCACACCTCCTTCGCTCTCGTGAATATGTTCTAATGGGCCCATATCTTTCTATTCTGTCTTCAGTGATGTGTATCAACATCAAATCGGTTTGGTCTATTCGTATTGTTCTCTCCATTTTCTTTTGGGAATATTCGAGTTATGTGGATTTTTGTTGGAAATTTTATTTTCTCATAACCCTTTAGTCCACGAGTGTAATGTACCGCTTTGGACCTACCTCGGAAAAAGAGCTACCAGGCTCCACTAACTAAAATTTTCTTTTATATATAGTTAAATTTGAATGGATTTACAGGTGGAGTTAAGCAAATCATTACATGCATAGTAGTCGTCCTGGCAACTATACTTAAAACCTTAGCTACTAGATACCATCAAGATAATGAACCATATTTCACTCCCTTATATTATCCCTTAAGCTTAATCCCAACTTGGAGAAAGGGAACAAATCATGACATGCAACCAACAAAACTCTGAAATAACTATTGCACAAATTAAGGGATATTAATTTAAGTTTATTGTAGCTATCATGGTCGTACAACATGATTATAGTTTTGTACGCATAGTCAATATTTTATCAGCCAATGTTTCATTCACATGCATAAATAGCTAGAATTAGCCTAAGTGGAGGCAGTCTTATTAACATGCAAACACAGATAATTGAACCATTGGTCATACCATAAGAAGCATTTATTTCCGCAACTGTTCTGCTTGCATAAGCAACTACCCATTTAGGAAATTATAAGCATACCATACTCCCTTATTAAATGAGAGATGAACATGTATATTTATATATGACATCCTCTTAAAAAAAGTTAGTATTTACAACTACATATTATGATTCCACTATTAACTCTGCTCTTGAATGCAAAAGGGGTCACATGTATAAAACTGCAATCCTTCTCATAAGAAAAACGGGAACAAATGTCATATGTTTATGAACAACTGTCACATGAAAATTCTACAATGAATGGGTACTAGAGATGTTACCCACTAAGTATGTTTCTACAGTTAACTTCACACTGGATTGCAATATACATAAGAAAATCTGTCATTCCCATAATAAAGATGATATCAACCATCAATATACCTAAGCTAAATGATTCAACCACACAATAAGTAAGGATTAACATAAAACACATAGCATGCAAGTGAATTTCATCAAACTAGAGGGAAACACCATTAAATCTATTAATACATAAGAATATGCAATTCCCTCCAACATTCTCATGGCAAAGAAACTTAAGAACTCTTATCATAAACAAAATGGAACAATAACAAAGACTTAAGAAAATATTCTTGTAAAAAAGCTAGAACTATAATAGAGAGGGAGAGTAAGAATCATCATACAAAACATTTCATGCATCTAACACCAACTAAACCTCACTTGGAGGGAGGATCACCACCACCGAACCATGAATCACCTCTGATTCCCCCGAAGCCGAAGATCTTGCCAAGGATCCACTATCCTCAATTGTCGATGCACTGGGTATATCATAGCATCTTTCATGAAAAGCTTGTTTTTATCTCCGACAAGGATTTTCCTCATAAAATCTTGCCTTTATCTCCCGCAAAGCTTTTATGTCTGATGGATATTTATCTCTCATCCATCTAATGGATCACCAATCCATCCAAGCTTATCTAGAATCACATCTAGAAGAGTTATCATGAAAGATTCATCTCTATCCCATTCCTCAATGGGATTTGGCAAGCATCTCTTCTCTCTTGGTGCTCCACCCTCCACGTGATTTGTTTTATTATTTTATTTAATAATATATTTTCTTTTCATATTACATATCACCTAGCTTTCAACAACTTAGGTTTAGAATAGTTTAACCCGCAAAGGAGGGTATCACACCTAGCTTTCCTCAGCTTAGGTTTACAATCATTTAACACACAAGGGAGGATATCACACCTAGATTTAACTCAGCTTAGGTTTACAATAATTTACCACACAAGGGAGGGGTGTTACATACCACCCCCCTTATATTTTACACCATCCTCGGTGTATCGCTGCATCATGTCCTCGTTCACAGGTAACTGGTTTATGAATCAACAACTTTCATGGCTCTGCCGTTTGATGAAATTTTTCTGATGTACATCGGTGACAAACACATCTACTTCCATAGATATATCAGTGTCAAGGAGTGCACTCCTTTCATATCTACCTATAACATTATTTTTAAACCATTTGTGAGAATTTATAGATGCAAAATTTTAACTATGATAAATATCATAATCCGTCACCTAATATTACTAAAGCAGCTATTGATTATCATTTATTTCATCTGAAGAATGCACGTTCTCTGCTTCCATTCTTCCAAGGCTTTGTGTTCTTGCCGAAAAACTGCTTCTTGTAGTCTCTCTGCAACATGCATCCTTCTGAGGCTTTGTGTTCTTGCAGAAAACCTGCTTCTTGTAGTCTCTCTACATACAACACATTTGTTAGCATATTTTCCACATCAACATGCCTGCAATGTCATAACATATTTGTTCACATAACAATATATATATTCATCATATATATTCTTCATAGTCATATGTATGCCAACTTAACCATGGTTACTTATCCTTGAACCACTTCTTACCTTCCTTCTTCTGTGCAACCACCACTCGATTGTCCTGCCAGACATCTACCCAATTTCTTCATGCATACCTACACACATTGCGTATTATACACACCGATATACCTATCATATTTCAAACATGTAATATCTATAGTCATATGGGTATTGTATGTACTATTGTACATAGTACCATCTGTGCTACATCCCATCATACCATTCCCATGGTATGACCTGCATGACAAAAGCCTTGTCCACACATTTTCTACCATATTAGTATCATGCCAAACATTCCTTTATCTTTTTCTAGCAATAAAAATAATTGTGCTCAGTTGACAAGGAATTTATATGAGGATGGTTCATTTCTACAATCCAAGAAAGTTTTATGCCAAGTGGAGATCAATATCAGTAGCATAGTATGGTATTCATTCATCTTCTCATCTTATTCATAGCTTTTGAAGTTTAATATTCATCAGATCATTAGTTCATCTCATATGATTTACTATTTCCATTTCTATGCCTCAACAACTTCTTGGCCATCCATAATTTAGTGTAATTATACATGAATTTTTTTTACTACTTTCAATCCTACACCGCTTTTAGTTGTAAGCATTTTATGATCTCAGGGTACTTACATGTCAGCTCATCTTTAACATTAAATCACCCTTAACCAAAAGACAAGTTATCTATTTTATGAATTGTCTTTTGAATTACACAACATTTCTTATGTTGTCCTGACACATTATCAATACAATCCAATAAGAGGACCTCTCAAAATTGCTTGATACAAATTATGCATTTGGATTGATATGATCTCCATCTATTTAAATAGATTGTTAGATGCCATTTAATTAACCCAGTGGTCTATACCATTTGTGCTACTTCATCAATTACTATGGTTTGCACTCAAGGATACTTATAGTTTCTATTATGCATATCCATCGAAAGATGTATATGTCCTGGAAATTTGTTTAAATTAAATTTCCCCTTAACCATATTTTCTTCTAACCAAAGAACAAATCACATTGTATGTAGATTCATTAATCAAAGGATTAATTTGAATGAAAATTTGTACAGGTTATATGGTTTTTATTATAACATGTTGTCACCATCCTTTACCTTGGTATAATACTTCCATAGCAATTATACTATTTATAAGTTGTTTTTATTGCATGATGACCATAGTTTAATCTCTTAACATATGTAAGTGTTCCACTCAAGTAATGGAATCCTCCTTCCAAGTGAATTACCTTTTATTAATCTTAAAGAAAATCGAACAACATTACTTTTAAAGCATTTTCTTCCTATTACATGCTATAAAAGCTTTAGTTATAATATTTTTCCTGTCAGTAAGACTAACAAACGTCAGTTTCCTTGTCTAGCCCGACTCTTAAACATCGTCATGCATACTTTGCCTATTTACTATTGGCACATAACAACCCAAGCATGTATGCTAACAAAATATAACTTCAATATAGTTAAAGCAACTCAAATCCCCTGCATGGAGGAAAAAAAATAAATTTCGACATGCTATGCATATTTGTAAGCATTGCTAGCAGCATAACGTTGATTCTATAAGTCACAAACCATCAATTCTTGCCCAACACAACCATTCCCAACATTTAAGCAACAAAACACAGTCTATCACAACACAACAACAACTCCAAACTACTTTACCAATATAATCATTAGGTCAATCATGCTCCTTTGTTCTACAGAACATACTCCCCCTTAATAGGAATTGGGGTAAACAACATCTTTATGATTGTTGAGAAATGACTTTTACTTTTTTTCAACACGTAAGAGACCATAAGGTTGACTAACGAATCCAGAATCAATATGAGAATTCATAAGGAAGTGCTTACATGGAAGATTCATATGACTCGTTAGTATGCATAGATATTAGGCATGATTCTCTTTCAACATGTTTATTTTAATGACTACTTAACCGGACTATGGTGAAAACATACAAAACAATCCATGACACTTCATGGGTATATGTAACAACACACAACAATAAAATAATGATGCAACCATGGAGTTCCTCCAATATATAATCCTCCTTTCAGGTATTAGGTGAGATTTTATTTAGCCATGCCTCTACACAGCTGTCATTGAAAACATAATATCCTTTTATGTACATCTAGTTGCTATCATGCATATATATGTATTTTATCTCCATTTCCGAACCCATAATCTCCACATGATTAAGCATAACTAGTTTGGAGAATTACATGAAAAATCAATGCAACAAAATAACCTAGAATTGTAGGTAGAAAATTTCCTTTTCTCATGTAAACAAAAAACAGTATACATAAAGATTTAACTCTACTACGCAATTCCAAATGAGCAGTTATTTTCTTAAGCTCATGCAAACTACTTTTTTCCATGTAAGATTTCCAAGTATTTCCAAAATAGTTTTCACATCTATGTTGCACGTACCTCAACAATTCTAATTTGCAATATATAATTAAATGATTAATGAATTCATTCATCATGCTTTATGCAGAATTTTCCCTTACTCACAAAGAAAACATTTTTAGAACAAATTCTTCATGTTTTACATGCTTGACCATACCTTGGTTAATGTTTTAATATTGACTCCTTCTCTTTCAGATTGCACTCACTTACTTGTGCAACTATACCTCATAAATTTTTGTTTCTCTTTATCTCAACTTGATCTCGTGCTTCAAAAAAATGAGATGTTCACAAAATTTCTTGTCATAAGCATGATTTCATTCCTCGCCCATCCACGCATCCTCATATTGCAAAATGTTGCAGCAGATAATCCACTGCAACAAGAAATCTCTTAAGAATGGTGATGGAAATTTGCATCGTTGTAAGGTCATTCACATGCAACTCTGTAGAGAGGCACTATCATCTCGTGAATATCAGAGACTTATTTTGTATCATCAAAAACACAAATATGTGAAGTGATTCATATCATCCAAAGATCGATGCTCTCTACTGCACCGAAACAATCTAATCAAATTTTCATCTTCCGAATCAATAAAAATTTTTAAATTATGCATGCAATTCTGAAAAATAGACAAGGGTGACATCCTCCTAATTAATAACAGATTCCTAGAGAGTATCATTGTGGGCAAATCACAAAGAACAAATTGTAGTTTTTTATCGATGCCTCACCACTTGACCTAGGTACTGACTCCCTTATATTTTCTGGGGTTCTCTCTTTCTTAATGACCTTCTTCACTGAACTCCCTACTGCTATTCAATTTGTCTTGACAAGCCTTTTGTTTGTTGTTTACCACAGTGCTGCCACTTCCACAGTTTTCTTGGTTTGAGTGTGAGAGAGTATCTAACAACTAGAAAGTTCTTGTCGACTAGTGCGAGTCAATAAACATTTGTCGTGGAGTTCATTAAGCTATGAAAAACTAGTGTAGAGATTCCAATGATATTAATCTATTGTGAGAGATCTCAAGCTCAAAATCTCACTAGAAATATTAAAAGTAGAAAGATAAAAATCAAACTTTGAATTAAATGAAGGAGTTGCAACTCACAGGTGTGTACAACACCTGGAGACTGCACTCAAACAAAGAGGAGACTCTCGCTCTCATTCACTCTACATTACATCAAATGAATATTACAATATTAAATACATCACTGAAAATTAGGTAGTTGTGACCAACCTCCTAAACTCTAGGAACTAATCCTAAACTAAGGAGATGCATTACAACCATATAACCATTTCTCCATTATTTATAACTCCCCCCCTTAATGGAGAAAGGGTTATTCTGCACTCCTAACATCCCTCTAAATAATTCAAACTTTACTCACCCTAGAGGCTTAGTGAAAATATCAGCTAAATTATCACAAGTGTTACAATACTCCACACATATTTCTTTTGACTGTATCTTTTCTCGAACAAAATGAAATGGAGTGTCAATATGTTTAGTATTTTTATGGAAAACTAGATTGTATGCAAGCTTTATTGTGCTCTGGTTGTTAGTTTTGATGATGGTTGCTTCTTTTTGTCCTTCACCTACATCGCTAAGCAATCTCCTCAACCATATGGCTTCACATGTGGATGCACACAACACCTGGTACTCAGCTTCACATGATGATAATGCTACAGTACTTTGCATTTTTCTACTCCACGAAATAACCCTGGATCCAATACAAAATTCGTAACCTGTGATGGATCTACGATCATCCAGGTCACCTGCCCAATCAGAATATGAATAACCTGCTAAAGTAACATCAGAAATGCCAGTGTATAAAATACCATAATTACAAGTACCACTAAGGTACCTCAACACACATTTTGCTGCAATCCAGTGACTTTCAAGTGGTTTGGACATAAACTGGCTCAGCACACTAACAGAATATGCCAGATCAGGTCTAGTTGTCATGAGATATATCAAACTTCCCACTGGTTGTCTATAAAAAGTCGCATCCACCTATTTTGTGCCATCATCACTGCTTAACTTGAGATTCTGCTGCAATGGTGTTGTTGTTGTTTTACACTCTTCCATTCTGAATCTTTCCAACAGGGTTCTGGCATACTTTCCTTGAGTTAGAAAATTTTGACCAGAATCTTTCCACACCTCCAAACCTAGGCAATAATGAAGATCTCCAAGGTCTTTCATTTCAAATACATGTGACATTTGCTGCTTTATTTCTTTGATCAAATTATTTGCATTTCCTGTTATAATCATGTCATTGACATACAAATAAATCAAAATGATTTGCCTCTGTTTATTTATCTTGGTATACAGGTTTGGGTTGTTGAGGCTCCTATGAAAACCATGCTGTATAAAAAAAGAATCAATTTTATCATACCATGACCTAGGTGCTTGTTTCAAACCATAAAGTGCCTTATGCAATTTACACACTAAATGCTCCTGCCCCTTTTTCACAAAACCAGGAGGCTGTACTAAATAAATTTCTTCCTTTAATTCTCCATTCAGAAATGCAGACTTAACATCTAGCTGGTGTAGCTTCCATTTATGTTTTGTTGCTAAATAAATTAGCATTCTAATTGTATTTAGTTTAGCTACAGGGGCAATGGTGTCATCGAAATATATTCCTTCTTAGTGTGAGTAACCCTTTGTTACCAGTCTAGCTTTGAATTTTTCTACACTCCCATCTGCATTTATCTTAGGTTTATACAACCACTTGCATCCTATAGGCGTTTTTCCTTCAGGAAACTCAACTAAATCCCATGTATGATTTCTATATATTGATTCAATTTCCTCATGCATTGCAGCCCTCCATTCATCTAATTTACTTTCTTCTTCATAGTTTGAAGGTTCTACAATGTTTAAAATTTTGGACATTAAAGCATAGCCTTTCAATCTTTCAGGTAGTCTAGTCTTCCTACCTGATCTTCTAGGTAGAGGACTTACCTCAACTCTATCTGTTTCAACACTTTCCGGGCCTGCATCATCACTTATTACACTATCTGCTACTACTTCTTCCTATTTCTGCTCCTACTCCCGCTCTTCATCTTCATCACTATTCATCTCTATCAGCAATGGAATGTGGCTGTCACTGTTAGTGTATCCCTTTCCATCTTTAGTCTATTCATGAAAAATAACATCTCTGCTTGCAAACATTTTATGGATCACAGGATTAGATAACTTGTATGCCTTATACTCTGTGCCAAATCCTACAAATATACATTTCAAGTCTTTGGGGTCTAACTTCTTTCTATCTGCTTTTAGTATGTGAGCATAAGCTTTAGATCCAAATATTCTTAGATGACTAACTGCTAGTTTGAGTCCAAACAATGCTCCAAAGGGGGTTTTGAAGCCTAGACATTTAGTAGGATCCTATTCTTTAAATAAACAACAGTATTAATGGCTTTTGCTCAAAGACCATTCGATAGACCTTTACCTTGAAGCATACTTCTTGTGCACTCCACAAGAGTTCTGTTCTTGCGTTCTGCTACTCCATTCTACTGTGGAGTGTGTGGCACTGGGAATTGCTGCATAATCCCATGCTGCTTGGAGAAGTTCATGAACTCTCCTAACCTGTATTCTCCCCCTTGGTCCGAGAGGAGAATCTTTATCCTCTTTCCTGTTTGGTTCTCTATCATAGGTTTGAACTCTTTAAAGTACCGAAAGGCTTGACTCTTTTTACTTAAAAAATACACCCATGAAAACCTAGTGCAGTCATATGTAAACAACAGAAAATAATATGCACCTCCTAAGGACCTAGTTTGCATAGGTCCACAAATATATGTATGCACTAGTTCTAGGATGCCTCTTTCCTTTCTATTGACATGCAAAGGGAATTCTTCTCTATGAATTTTCCCTAATGCACATCCATCACATCCCAGCTTGACATTATGAAAAACAGGGAGTCCATCGACTATACCTTTCTTCTGAAGTAAGATGAGGTCTTGCAAATTGAGATGTCCAAATCTCTGATGCCAGAGATTTTCGACTGTTGATCAAGCTGCAATCATTTCTTGTCATGGCATACTCTTTGCATCCAATCTGTACAAATTCCCCACGCACACTCCTGTTGCAACTGTTTCCATCTGGCTATCCTTGATGACACAACCATTCTTAAAGAATTGCACTTGCATGTCCTAGTTTGTAATCATTGAGACAGAGATCAAGTTTTTCTTAATTCCTGGAACATATAATACATTTTTAAGATGTTTAATATCCCCACTAGGTAGCTTCACAGGAATATTTCCATATCCTTTGATCTCATACCCGCTGTCATCTCCTAAATAAATTTTTGATCCACATGCAGATTCTTCAAGAAATTCAAAACAGTCCTTCTTACCGATCATATGTGAGGATGCGCCAGAGTCTACATACCATATGTCATCCTCATCTCCCTTTGATACTGAAAGAGCACAATCAACTGTGAATAGTCAAAGATCATGGTTGTGGGCCTCCTCTTCTCTAGCAAAACAGCCCTGGTGTTTCCTCTGTTTGCCTTTTCTTTCATCCGCCTGCCTCTTATAACATTCCTTAATCCGATAACTAGGTTTCCCACAATAAAAAGATCTCTTAACATAATTATCAGACCTACCTCTGAATGATATCTTTTGAAAAGAGTTGGCTCCCTTCTGCTGCTGCTACTGTGGTTGCTGGTGCTGATGTTGGTGCTGGTGCTGCTTTCCTCTATACTGTCGCCTCTTCACCATCAAGGCAAGGTCATTGCTATGAGTTTTCAGATTCTGTCATCGCTCCTCCTCCTGGAGCAGAATCACTGTCAGCTCATCAAATGAAGGGGCTTTCTCCCTTGCTGACAATCCTGTGATGAATGTCTGGTATTCATCAGTCATTCTGTTCAATGTCAGTGTAACTAGATCTGAGTCAGACACATTTTCTCCAATAGCTCCGAGTTTGTCTCTCAAGTCCTTGACTCTGGCCATGAATCCACCAACGGAATCATTCTCATCCATCTTCAACACAAACAACTTTCCCTTGAGTGCCAGAACATGATTTGTATTCTGAGTCTCGTACAGGTTCTTGATTGTTGTCCATATATCAGCGGCCGACTTGGAATCTCTGATATGTGGGATAATATTGTCCTTAACAAACATCTTCATTAAAAAAATTTCTTTCGTTTCTCTTTTATCCTAGTCTTTTTCTTGGGTCGTTGTACCAGATCTCGGCTCATTTCCCTCAACGATCGCCCATGCATTTACGCTCTCCAGCAAAGCTTGCATTTTGAAATTCCAGTTGGAGAAATTCGATCCATCGAGTTTGTCCGACTCGTGGAGGTATGATTCTATACTGTTGTTCATTTTCGCCAAGTGCACACTCCAATTGGCCACCACCGGGCAAGTCCGATCTGCTACCACCAAACAGATCAGAAACTTCACTGTGCCACCACCAGGCAAGTCCGATCTGCTACCACCGAACAAATCAGGGACTTCACTGTGCCACCACTGGGCAAAACCGATCTGCTACCACCGAACAGATCAACAAATAAGCTCCAACACACCACCACCGGGAAAAGGCGATCTGCTTCCACCGAACAGATCAAGGAGCTGCACTGCGCCACCACCAGGTAAAAAACCGATCTGCTTCCACCGAGTAGATCATAGAGCTCTGATTCACCGCCACCGGGCAGGTCTGATCTGCTACCACCGAGCGGATCACGGAACCATAATTTGCCACCACCGGGCAGGTCGGATCTGCTAACTCTGAGCGGATCAATGAACCTCCATTCGCCACCACTGGGCAAATCAAATCTGCTGCCACCGAGCAGAAATCTCCACATGCCACCACCGGGAAACTCTGATCTGCAACGAAAAATTGCAGATTTCCAGAGATAAAGAGGTTGGCTCTGTGGCGCTCTAAACAGCTACAAATCCGCGCCAATTCAGTCACAATTTCATTGGCATGCTTATCAGCCTCAAACCCGCGTAAATGGGTGCATTTTTTCTTTGAAAACTCGCGCATTTCTATTTTTTTCTGGATTGGCACGAGTGTCTGTAAAAAATCCGTGCCAACTATTGTTGCTTCTAAAAAAAATGTATTCCAACCCTTTATTCGACTCAGAGATGATCAGTCATCTGAGATCCTTTGCTCTAGGTGTTACTGCAGCTCCACTTGATCACATAGACACATTTACATACTCTCCTACCACTACAGATATGTAACTAATGATACATCCCTAAAAAAAATTGAAGCTATCTCTACCCTATGCTCTGATAACAAGATAAAAATCAAACTTTGAATTAAATGGAGTTCCAGCTCACAGATGTGTACAACACCTAGAGACTACACTAAAACAAAGAGGAGACTCTCACTCTTGTTCACTCTACATTACATCAAATGAATATTACAATATTAAATACATCACTGAAAATTTGGTAGTTGCGAACAACCTCCTAAACTCTAGGAACTAATCCTAAACTAAGGAGATGCGTTACAACCATATAACCATTTCTCCATTATTTTAGCTTAGAATGGGCATGGTAGTATTTTACAGGGCTTCAACACCTTGAGAGCCACATACTTTTCCAGAGGCGGCAAGGCCCCCAGTTCAGAATCTATTCCATACTATGGTCAATTCTTTCCACGACAACCTTATTCGTATGCATGAACTCTAGAGTGAAGAAATGGGTGTGTCTCCTATGTTGCACACATACATATAATGGTACATAGATAATGACTTATTAATGAGACTATTTTCTTTGAAGGGAAACAATTAATGAAAAATTTGGAAACAGTTCCCTATGGCTTTTCCCAATATCGAGTTTTTTTAAGGGTGTGCATCTTTCGGAAATAGTGCTGCTTTTATAACAACCTTTTGTTAACTTAATAGATTTTTATCAGTAGAAAGATGCGGCTTTTCATTAAAAGTCACCTCCTTCACGTTGTCAAGGTTGACATGCCACTAACGATTAGAGCTGATTTTAGAAACAATCCCCTTAATTTACCACTGATTGTTTTCACCGGTGTGCTATTCATTTAAAAGAATAATGCCAATTTTGCCCAAGTTTCCTTTTATTAATTCAAATAAAAGGTTCTCAATATAGCATGCACGCCGGCAATAACACATGCCAAGTTGGACAATGTAGAAAATCACTACCCAAGCAATAAGCATAATCTTGAACAGTCGAAAGAGGATAACCTTTATCCCTACCTTGTAATACCAAGCGCTTCGAGATTTTAAAAGCAAATTTTAGTAATAATGTTGCTTTTACCTTGTTATGATGGTGTTTATAGGAGGGTACAAGAAACAACAATCACCAACGTGGTTTTCTCCACTTCTTAGCATTGTAAAATGTTGTTTTGTTTTAACCATCGTGTACATTCTAATCTTTTGAGATTAAACATAGCTTGGATCTAACTAATCAAGCTTTTAAAGAGTTAGAAATAATGGAGAAATGGTTATGTGGTTGTAACGTTACCTTCTTACTTTAGGAGTTGTTCCTAGAATTTAGGAGGTTGGTTTCAACTACCTATTTTTCAGTCATGTATTTAATATGTAATATCATTCATTGTAATGCATTGAGTGAACGTGAGAGAGAGTCTCCTCCTTGTATGAGTGCAGTCTCCAGGTGATGTACACACCTGTGAGCTGCAACTCCTTCTGATTAATTCAAGTTTCATTATTTTTAACTTGGTATCAGAGCTTAGGGTAGAGGTAGCCTTAATTTTTTATTTTATTTTTTGGGATGTATCATTAGTTGCACATCTGTAGTAGTAGGAGAGCTTGTAAATGTATCTGTGTGATCAGGTGGAACTGCAGTAACACCTGGAGTGAAGGGTCTCAGATGACTGATCATCTCTGAGCTGGAGAAAAGGTTGAGCAATTGGCGCTACTTTTGGGCTGAAAAGCGTGCCAGAAGGGCCATTGGCGCTACTTTTGGGCTGAAAAGCGTGCCAAAGTGGAGCAATTGGCGCTACTTTTGGGCTGAAAAGTGTGCCAGAAAAATTATAACTAAAATTGGCGCGGATCCGTGGCCATTAAGCGCGCCAATTTTCGTGCACTTCGCGACTTCTTATTTTCCGCAATTGGCGCGGATTTTTGGCTATTCAGGGCGCCATAGAGCCAACCTATTTCTCTCTGGAAATCTGCAATTTTGTTTTTTTTGCAGATCGGAGTTGCCCGGTGGTGGCACGTGGAGATTCTGCTCGGTGGTAGCAGATTTGATTTGCCCAGTGGTGGCAAATCGAGATCCTTGATTGCTCGGTGGTAGCAGATCGGATCTGCCCGGTGGTGGCGAAGTGAGGTCCTTGATCGCTCAGTGGTAGCAAATCGGATATGCCCGGTGGTGGCGAAGTGAAGTCCGTGATTTGTTCAGTGGCAGCAGATCGGACTTGCCCGGTGGTGGCAGCTTAAGTGTTCAGTTGGGTGAAAATGAACAATAGTTTGGAATCATACCTCCATGAGTCTGGCAAGCTCGATGGAACGAATTTCTCCAACTGGAAGTTCAAAATGCAAACCTTGCTGGAGAGTGCGAACGCGTGGGCGATCGTCTTGGGAAATGAACAGAGAGCCGGAAATGCAACCCAAGAACAGGACTGGGATAAGAGAGAAACAAAGGCAAAAGTAGTACTGAAGATGTCTGTCAAAGACAACATTATCCCTCATATTCGAGACTGCAAGTCGGCCGCGGACATTCGGAATACGATCAAGGGTTTGTAGGAGACACAGAACTCAAATCGGGTTCTAGCACTTAAAGGGAAATTGTTTGCATTAAAGATGGGCGAAAATGAATCAGTTGGTGGATTCATGACCAGAGTTAAAGATCTAAAAGACCAATTGGGAGCCATTGGTGAGAAGGTATCAGATTCAGATCTGGTTACACTTACACTGAACAGAATGACAGATGAATATCAGACATTCATCTCAGGGTTGTCAGCGAGGGAGAAATCCCCATCCTTTGATTAGCTGACAACAATTCTGCTCCAGGAGGAGGAGCGAAGACAAAATCTGAAGAACCAGAGCAATGACCTTTCTCTAATGGCAAAAATAAGATAGCACAGAGGAAAGCAGCGTCAGTACCAACACCAACAACAGCAACCGCAGCAGCAGCAGCAGCAGAAAGGGGCCAACTCCTTTCAAGGGAAATCATCTAGAGGTATGACTGATACTTATGTTAAGAGATGTTTTT